>JARHVA010005124.1:650000-790000 GCA_037957365.1 Torreya grandis | reverse complement strand
TTACAATCAATGGATATGGTAGTGAGAAACATGTTTCTACACTTCCAACATCAAAACCAAATGAATAAATTACATCGATCAGGGTAGTGATGAATAATATGGATACCCCTATAAATCAATCATTGTTCCATCACTAGAAATAACCAATGCCCCTACTCTAATATCACTAATAAGAAATATTAGAGTTTATTTAACAAAGCCAAAAAAATAGTATATAAAATTAATAACATATTTCAAACATTGTATATTCATTCAAAACATTACATAGTTTATATAGGAAAGATGTTTCATATACTCAGGATAATGAGATCCCTATAATATCTCACTAACTAACCTACAAGTTATATATGTAACGAATTTTTAAACTAAAAATATGTACATTTGACAATTAATAAACTAATTTACTAGTAAAAAACTTAACATTAAATATAATTTACCTCATGGTAAATACTATATGAATATTATTAAATTATAACATGCGGTTACTACTTTCTTAGTTATACCTTCTATGGGTGTATTTGACATGTTGTTGAGATGACCGTGGATACATTCTCTTTGAATAGTAATTTTTGATGTACATGGGTGTGCTAAGTAAATTCATGCCAATTGAGTAATTATAGTTTTTGGTGTTTCGTATGAGCATCCTCCTAAATAAGAGAAATTCATACATGAGTAGTTAATTATCAATCCTATCAAGGCTAATTCACAAGTAATCTCATTTATTAGTTAGCCAATACTCAATATACCTTTACATTATAGAAATATAGTGGGTTCCATAGAATCCTTATATTTTATGCACCATTTATAGATGTCTAGAGAACCTAAACATGTTCCTACTATTGTTATTCCAAAGAAACCATATAGTATGCAGAGATGGTTTCCATGAAACCCTATTCCTTATATTAATATTTCATGACCTTAGAGTCCTATTATACTTATGTCGAGCATCACATATACTATAGTGATAGATATTTTATCTATATATGTTCCTTGGTAGTACCACTAGTTACTTGCATCAGGTTTTGAGTGGGGAGATACCTATGATCATCCTTTGTATGATATCATAGGATGATATTGTCTCTTCTAAAACTACTCCAAAAAAACATTCAAAAATCAAAAAATATTTTCAGCACCTACATGTTCTATTAGCTCCTTGGCATCTGTGTGTTAGTTCTATGTTGAGGGATAACATATCATTTACTTATGCATATACATTTATAAGCATAAACAAACACATTATTCTATTCACTTATGGATGTTGGGGTTTCCCTATACTCACATTGCTAAAATGTTGGGGGCATCCATCTTATATGTTCTTGATACTTACAAGTTACATCATTAAATGGTCACATCACATTATCATGATTAGGATCTTATGTAATTACACATGCCTTATCCATGCTTATATCTTATACATGGTACTTTATATGCTATGCACTTGACCATTTTTGCTAACAAATTTGATCCATGATCTACTATGGTATGTTTATTCTAGTTGTTTATGCTTTTCCTTTATATACTTACTTAAGTATTTTGCCTTGCTATTATCTTGCTTGTTCGAGCATTTGAATATGCTCTATTTTATGTGGACCTTATGCCTATGTTTTCATTATTTGAAATTTGAATATGTCATTTCTTATTGTGTGGACATTTAAATATGTCATTACTTTATTTTTAGACATCTGACTAAGTCAAGTCCATTCAATTTTGTGGCATTTGAACATGCCCCTTATTTGTGTTATCTTAAGACCTTTGTATGTTGAGTTAATTTTGAGTGATCTTGTGTGTGTTATTATTTGCATGTTGAGATTATACAATTACTATCTATATGATTCAATTATATTTATAATGCATCTTTGGCCTACATGTGATCACATTATTTTATGCACTTAAATGATACATTTACTTAGACGTGTTCCCTTCTATATACTACATGATTACATTCACAAATTTTATAATTGTATCACCCTTTTTAGGTTTGGTAACTACCATTTTCTATGTTTTCCTCACCTCAAAGGGGGAATATATCAATGGGGGCATGTCATATAGACATGGTTTTCACACATTCATAGTTTCTATATTATAGTGGGGGCATGATTTAGAAGCATGCTCTTCACACTCATTTAGTATATGGTAATTATATCAGTTTGAAAATTTAGTGGGGGCATGTCATATGGATATGGATTCCACACATTCATAGTTTTCAAATTTAGTGAGGGCATACTTTGGAATCATTTTCTCTACACCCTTTTGGTATACAATACTTATATCAATTTGTATATTCATTGGGGGAATGCTTTGGAATAATTTTCTCCACACCTATTTAGTATTTAACATCTCTAGTTTATGGTGGGGGAATGTTTTGGAACATGTACTCCACATTGGTACGTACATTAGTTTTATATTACTCCATATATAGTGGGGGAATGATTTTGAATCATGATTTCTACACTTACATAGTTATCTTAATTGGCCAAAGCACATAGTTATATGATTTAGATTCACAGCTGTGGAAGAATTATATACATTGGTATCATTATTATACATAATTTCAAAATGAGACATATCTAATGTGCATATGCTATGAAACATGTGCCTATTATTTAAAAATATAAATCAATTTTATATTTTAAAACCATTGCACATACTAATACCTCATAGAAATTTATGAACTTTATCAAACTGATCTATTGTATTAGTTGGTTTACCTTTTGGTATGGTTGAGGTGATCAAATCACTTAATCTTTCCAAGTTTTTAAGTTAAATCTAGTTGTATTTTCCAACCTCACTAGGTTATAAGTATTATTGGGATGTACAGTTAAACTAATATCAAATACTAGGTGTAAACTCACTTTTGCTCCAAATTTGGGGGCATGTGCCTTCCAATCTATCTCTATCTCCTTGTATATATGAACTTTAAATATTTATCTTTATTTATCCTAATATTAGTTTTGGAGCCTTATAATGATACATATTTTACAAAACAACTTTCCAATTAGCAAGGTAATTACATAAACAAATAGGTGTACTCCTAAACCTTTCTCTTTCAATTTCAAATCTATTTCAAGTACTTTTAATCCAAATTATTTATAATAATTTTACACTATAAAATGCTCTTTGTTGTAGTTCAATCATCAATAAATAAATCAAATTCAACTCAAGCAAAGATATGGTATGCACACACACCTAGGTACTTATTAATTTCCTTTAACTAGTGATTTCATTACTATATTAAAGTGGGGGAGAAATTTAGATGATATTTTGTGATTATGTATCACATAAGTCTTATACACTTTGAAAAATTGCGCGTTGGCTATTCCTTTTAGTTCTACACATGCCTTGCTTCTGTAAGCCTCTCATCTACTCTATCGTGTGCCCCTTAGCATATATATTAGTTTTACTAGTCTTATATTGATGACATAGACATCTTATCTTTCTTAGAATGATTAAGATATAATTATCTTATGCCTCTATAAGTTTTGATCCTATATATATTTTAATAGTCCCTAAACACTAATGTCTAGGATAACTAGTAGCATTGATGTTACTATCATGCCCTGACATAAGTGTCTAGTCCCCTAAAGTCATCTAATTTTAAAATGAAATATATTCCAATGGTCAACCTAAGTGCTTTGATGTGAGTTATCTCCCGATGGGATTGGTATAAATAGAATATCAACCCTCATTCATTCCTCACCTAGAAATAATACCAAAGAGACCAAGGCACTTATCAAAATCACTCTATCAAGCATTCAATTGATCTAAGCTTCCTTATTTACAAAATATTCATAGTTACAATGCATATACAATTTTTAAATACTAAATGAGTATTTATAAGGTCTTATTTTCTAAGTTACAATCTAGGTCATTATTATACTTAATTTACACACATTACATGATTCACACATAAGTCAAAACATAGAGGAGAACTACATTAGTTTGAGTCCCTCTTCTAGAGTATTAATTATATGGGAAATGTCTTTTGAAAATGGGGTCATTGGGGTTAGATCAACACTATGTGCCCACTAACACATTTTCCTATAAGATGATATTAAAGGTGGAAAGCTAGGGTTTTATCATTTCAAAATGAGTGATAGTCCATAACCCAAATTTGAATGCACTATATTGAAGGTGGTGAAAAACCCAAAAAAATCTATCATATTTTTTATAAGATGATATATGGAACTTAGATAATAGTATCTATGTAACCACCTATGATTGATGCAATTATCTAGATAGCCATATACACTAGATTCATATTCTAACAACTATGTCAAAACTATATTACCACCTACTTTCAGCCTATTCTAGATATATATCTTTACTAGAATCAAAACATGATAATTACATCGCTTCTTTGTCATTTATATATTTGGCATAGTTATAATTGACATTAATAGCTTATCTTAGTTTAATAAATTTAATATATTGTATTCTAGGTTTATCATTTATTGGCTTGTTGTAGATATGATATTAACCCTTGTACCTTATCATTTATATATTCTTAACCATATTTACCTAAAAGGATACACATCCAAATTAGGGTTACACATATACATATATTTTACACTCAAGTTGTGTTTATCAAGAAATGATACTCTAGATGGCTGAAGCACCACTCTTCCTATTCCAAGTTGGGGAAATGATCACCTCCCAACTCTACCTACTATAGGTACAACACCACCATGCTGAAAAAAACTTTACCACTTATTTACTCACTCATATTCCTATCCATAAGATGGATGAGTTTTCAATCCCCTTGTCTACTTCTCCATTTTTTAGCACTTCAAAACCATTTACTATGTGACACATGCATAGGTGTACTCTAGCCATGCTCTTTATTTATACTACTTTTTAGGATTATTTAAATAAAAATTATATATAATAGTTTAAATTTTTGGAATATTCTTGGATATAGGTAATGTTAAAAATGAAATATCCAAGAAAAACTTAAGCAAAGATAAGGTATGTTGTGCACATCATAGTCTGAATTTTATTTTCCTTTAAACTAGTAATTCTAGTTTTTTTTGCATTACGAGATTAAAGGGTAGAAATGTAGACACCCATTTTGGTAAACTTACACATATTTCTAATCTTATTATATGTATATAACTTTTCATGAATAATTAGACATCTAGTGATGCTATATATCATGGACCTCTTCAGTTTCATTTTATTTCACTTGATTTACCTACCCCTTGGACCCATGTGTTGTGTCTATTTATCTTTATCCAATGTATGTTAGGGATCCATGCATATTTTACCTACTTTATATATTTTTATCCCCTATAAACTTATTTTTGTCCTAGATACTAGTGTTGATGTTAGTGTCTAACTTTAACACAACTATTTTGGCTTATCTCCTAAAAATTTTCCATATCTTTCACTTTGTGACTATTTTGTTAGCCCTCTTTTCCCATCCTATGGTCACATTTTTACATGTCACTAGGTTTTAATTAAAATTCAAAAGGTTCATATATATACAAAGGCCATGGTATAACTAATACACCTACCAATTTGATAAGGCAACTCTTTAATAAGAAGGTAATATTTATTTCAAGTTATCAAATTACACTATAACACTAAATCAAATATCTAAAGCATTAAAAAGGTCAAATATACTATTACTTCATTTATACTATGGTTACTAGGATAAAAGAACATAGTAACATTATTACAATTCCACATGCATGCATAGGAAGGAGAACTACATGCAAGTCTAAGGCCCTATAGGAGTATTGGCTATATAAGAAACACTTAACAATAAATAGGGTTTCTAGGATATCTCGACTCATGTTACTAAACCCTTTTTACTAGGTTGCAAGAGGAAAAATGTAAATAAACTAGGGTTAATTATTATATTTATTTGTGACATAAGCAAAAATAATTTTAGACACATAATAATTGTACATGGGTAGCATAGGCCTAGTCTAAATTTGAAGTAACTCTTATATATATATATATATCACTAGACACTTACATAAATTACAAACATATCAATAAAAATTACTATCCCTAATTGATGCAACTATCTTAAGATCAAAAATATTCAAAATACAGATTGATAAAGTATAAATCTTTAATATATCCATGTGATGAATCATAATCATGGCCATACTCTAGAACAAAATAATAAATAAGATACATTTTTTTTACTTAGTTACTTATTACTTATTGAATTAATTACACACTCTTAAATGAGATATATTATCAAAATACTATATTACATTGTTAAAATATGAATAATACTTGATTAGCATTCAAATATCTTTATTGCTTGATGTTCATCTTATGAATCCAAAAGCATTAAGACACCAATGATAAAACATTAGCATGACATTGTTGTCATTATTGTGGATAATTTTTCTAAGATGACTATCATGGTCATTTGAAATAAATATGTTAACTCAGTTGTCATGGTACAATCCTATTTCTACCATGTTTAGGTTCATTTTAGGATTCTAACATCCATTGTATCTGATTGATATTTGTGCTTTGTAAGTCACTTTTGGCAAGCATTTTGGGACTTGATGGATATGTAACTAGATTTTTCAACAAATTGTCATCCAAAAATAGATGGGTAAACTAAAATGGTCAATCACACACTTGTTCACCTTTTACAAATGTATAATTTATCACATGCTTTCCCTTAGGATGAAAATATCTTGTACATTTAGCATGCCTATAATATATCCCTTCATAGTTATATGAGTCATAGTCCATTCTAGACATGTCTTGGGTTTCAATCTTCAAAACCTTTAACTATTTCCTACCACACACTAATTGGAATTGAGCTATGCATATAGGAATGGAAGTAGAAAAACTGAGAAGTTTCTATGATACATCCAATATATTTATTATCACATTCAATAGATCCTCTCTTTCACACAAGAAAAGGATAAGGAATGACACAAAACACATGACATACCTCATGTGTTATGAGTTAGGAATAAATTTTGGTTGCACCTTAAAAAAGAATGATTAAAATGTACACATCTGAATATAAATCCTATGTGCTATGGTCCCTACACCATTATAATTATATTTAGATAAAATGACTTCATTCTTAATCTACCTCTTTACTTAAGAATGAACCTCATTATCAACATGGAACTTCTCAAGCTTTATAACCCACCACTTCTTGATCTAGTAGTGACATAACATCCTTATGATTTGGATCTCAAACGCTTGCACCCTACCTAGAAGGATTAAATCATATAAGTGATACACACATAGACACACACCCCCTCCATAACACATCAACTTTTATGAGTGGTCAAGGTTGGGCAATATTCTAATCAAGATAACTAGTACACTTCTTAACAACTTCAAGTGTAGTTTCCTTATCTACACACCAATGCAATAGAGACCATTGATCTTCAAGAAAAGGCGAATAATCTATGTGTAGTCTCTACATAGATGAACACACTCCTTATTTATTATTCTACATAGATATTTCACTTCTTAAATATCCCTGCACACTCATTTTATGAAATATTTCTCATAAACTTATACACAATTCCTATACATACTCATATACTTTAGTGAAATAATCACCTTTGATCATAGCCTAAACTTCACATTACACACTCTTCACTTCATAACCCTATGCAATTCATTAGAATCTACTCAAGACTCATCAAACTCTTAGGGCCCCACTTTAACATAACCACATGTCATCCTAACCTAACTAAATGACACAATAAGTAGTATAACTAGTTGTTATCTACCAATAGAGGATCTCCGATTGGAAGTCATTGAAGATAGCTTGGACATTAACTATCTAAACCATTATCAACTACCACATATGATAGGAAGATAAATGTGCTTATCAAAACTCTCTTTGGTAATTTTTATCACTCAAATCATGGACCTATTAAATTATAATAATTGGTTTTGTGAGGCAATGGGATAATCCCCAAAGGTAAGGGACTCTATGCTCCTTAGGATGAACCTCCAAATAAGGATGGATTCCTTCTAATCTAAATGCATCTAATTTCAAATCAATATGTAGTCTTAAAATAATTGAAATAAAATCTAATGCTAATTCTAAATCTAAAATATATTATGGGAAAATGGATAAGGGATGCTAGAAATAAAATGGTGGTGTATTATGATTAGATAGAGAAAATCTATAATATTTAAAGAAAACCCTATAAATTATAGAAGATATAAAAATATCACACAAGCTCTGATATGAACACTTTAATTTCATAAGTGATTCACGTGGAGGTGTAATAAATAATGAAACACTAAGAGAGATGAAAAATTATCCAAAGATAGCGTCTATATAGACCTATATGTATACATAATAAGACCTGTAAGAAAAGAGCCAAGTTCTGTACAAGGTGATATGAATGGATAACAATGAGAGGGATGAAAATTATCCATTGACAAAGATTAAAAAACCATGAGATTCACACATGATACATAATAATAGAGGTGAACTTAATTCTCATTAAATACTAGGTTCAAGTGGGATCGTGGAGGGAAAATTTTAGTATCATTATTGTGCCTAAAAATGTCAACCATTTTACTATGTAAGACTTGAGCTTTTATAGGCAATGGGAATACCATGCATCATTCATTACAATTAGAAATATATATGAGATTTTTAAACTAAATATTATAAATTAAGATACATAATCTCTATAAAAATTAGATATGGATGGCCAAAGGTAATCAAGAATCTAACTATGTCTTTGAGGTATAGTGATGATTGCCTTGAGATTGAAATTGTTAGCTTAACACACTCTCTCATTGGTTACATAATAACTAGTCTTTAATTAATCAATGACCATAACTCAATTTGAAAGGTTTCATGTGTAGAAATGTATCTATATATCTCATGGCATTACTACCTTAGAATATTTTAGCCTTATTCCACCACTTTTAATTTTAATGTTGCTCCCTAGAGACTTTCACACGATGCTTGTCATTAGACACTTATTTTTCATGTATTCTCTGGTCATGATCTCATCATGTTAGTCTTTCTCATGATTTAATTCTATTATTTATATTAGCCTTAAATTATATAGACTCAAGATTAGTTTAGTTCATTATGCCAACTACAAGTTCCTCCTTGGTCATTCATATCAAACTCCTACAATCCTTAAGCCACCGTACTCTAATTATAAATTTTTTACTTATGATAGTCTAAATGACTAAACAAGCCATTGATTTTAGGCTATCACATTTATGGCATGGCATTATTTTATTCACTACCTCTTTTGTTACTTGATTGCATCACCACTTTAATTCATTGAGCTCTGACCATAGTCTATGGCCTCCACATGTCATTTCCCTAATTACTCTAGGTTTTAAATTATAGATCTATTAGCTAGACCCCATGTCAACTTAATATTTTCTCACCCTTTCCTTAATCTCCATTGGTTAGGATTTTTCAAGAGCCAACTGGTGCCCTCTTATTCATTAGGTGATTTTTCCACTTCATACTCAGGGCCTACCATCTCCAAGTGGATCTTTATCACTCTTCCATTTTTTGGTATAGGCTTATAATTTAGTGCTAACAATTCCTCCTATGATGAATAAAAATCTCATTGTGTGGAATCATCCTAATGATGTACTACTCTACCACAATATTGGGCTTGCATAAACCACCTTGGGATGCAGAGTAAATGGATTGTAATACATGGTGTCATCCCACTCACCCACTAGTGAAGTGGGTTTTGAACTATATATATGGTTCCAATTCATTGGGTTTTCAAGATTGCAACACATTTAAGAATCCTACTAAATCATTACTTTATTAACATGGAGATCCACTAGGAAACCTTGAAGAAATTTGACTCATTGTCAAAAATCATATTGAAAGGGATTATGACCATTGGGAGATCAACACATGGCATCAAGAAACTTTGAATAAATTTGACTAAGTTTTGAAATTATTTTGAAAGATGAATAGGATATTAGGAGATGCAAATTATTATAATGTGACATAGTTTGATTCAAAATTATCAAGATGTCAGTAGAGGCCTTTTAAATTTGATCTCATCACCTCCTAAATCCATCACTAAGAGATAAATTAATTATGAAATGGCTAATTTTCAAATCACTTTCTTAACCTATTGGTCAACTTTTAAATAAATATAGATATGTGTTACTAATCCAAAATGTGACACAAGCTCTAAGTAAAGTTTAAAGAATCGACTAAGTGTCAAAATGTTTCCTCTTCTCAATGTTTTTTTGAAGGAAATGACTTAGTAGATTTTTCATGAATTCATTATAACATTTGTTTAGAATGAAATTTATAACCAAAATTTTCACCATTTTATCTAACTAATTTATTAAAAAAGATGTGGATACCAAACCTTTAACCAAAATTATGTAGTAAAACCCATGAAGTATTGATGTATCCTTCTAAGACTTATTCATTTTCATGAACTTGGACTAAACCTTTAAAATTATATGACTGATAAAGCTTTGAACTTAAAATGGATGTTGCTCTTCCATGGTGACCCAAAATGGTAACATTATAGTGATTTATATAGGTTGCTTGCTTGATAAGAAGGAATCTAGTAGCCTTTATATAATCCATTAGGCATGGAGTCATAGAAGCATATGAACTTCTAATATTATGAAAATACAAGATAGCTACAACCTACTTGGCCTACCTTTTAATAATTAAATTGAGAATTGTTTACAAAACATTTGAAAATATTCTCAAGTTTTGTCTTTAATATTATCACTAAATTTCTCAAATATTCATGATCTCCTTAAGACACCATTTCATCTACCCTAAAGATATGATTCCACCTTACTTTTATACTTGTTCCTAGAGACAATTATGAAAATAAAAATACCTCCAATAAAATAGAGAAGGAAACACATGAACTATGCCATAGACACTTAGAGGAAGATAAAAACAACTTAAAATTATTTATAATGTGCATGTAGGCACTTAGGGAAAACAAAACATCTAACCTACCCTAAACTGACCAACTAGAAGGTTCTCTAAACAAGCCATTAACTAGTTCTAAAAAATAGTTGCACTTTAGTATCAACTTAGAATAATTTTCATGTTTAAGGGTGGCCAACCAAAGGTGGAAAGGATTGAATGTTCAATGTACTAGTGATATACTTATCCAAGGATAAAAATAAAATCAATTATCCACTCGATATGATTGGAAATAAAACCATATTAGAATGGATAGGAAGGTTTATTTTGGCCTTTTTGATGCTCAATTTTATGCTCTAGATTGAGCACCACTTGTGATTTCTTATCCTTCTCAGCTCCAATCAGGATAGGTAATTTATAGGGAATCCTACTTTCAAGACAAAATTTTATTATTTAAGGTTTCTCTCATACTTGAATTCATCTATTATATCATACTACTAATTAGGATGTTCTTCTTTAAGCACATGTGATTGATTTGTAAGCACATCTACTTATACCTATTATTCATGCTATTCATGGATTTATTCTTGAGGGGATGTTGGTTTAATATCAAATATTGAGAAGAAGCCTTCTATTTTATCCCAAAATTAGTCTTATTCTAGATCTTCTTTATTCTTTTAGAGACTAATTTCTTTCCTTTGATCTAAATTAGAAAACAAGCCTTCCTTAAGAGGTTGAATTGGGTTATCTTGGAAATGAATTTACATTGGAGCTTCATTAAGAAGGACAAAAATTTCTCCCAAATACTAAAATATTATCCTTAGACTAACTCAAGACATTATTCCAACTCTTATTGACTATGAGAAGTGATGATCAAGGATTAAATATTTATTTCCTCTTTGTCAAGATCAAACCCATGCTAACTAGACTAACCTTATTCATATTATTATATGTTAAATATAATCTCATATATATAAGAAGGAACTTTATCATATTTACCTGAAATGTAGCCTTGGATAGGGAAACCTAGCCTCTCTTCATCAAGACTATCTTCCTCCTCTCCATCCTTATCCGTTTTCTCATTATTTTTCTTCTCTAGTTGATCATATTCATCTTACTCTTGTAACAGGTCTAATTTTTCTTATTTAGTGGAATAAATATGGATAAAAATAAGTATTTCATCATCATACTAACTTGAAACACTCTCTTATTTCCCCATATGATCTTCACTTTCTCTCCATATAATAGGTTCTCCATTGAAAAGGGAGTTAATGGGAGGGCAAGAAGGTTCAACTAGTGAAATAGGAGTATATGGAATCATGGGTTGCTCTTGAATTGGATTTATGATTCAATATGAACTCTTAAAACTTTTAAACTTTCTTGGTTTGGATTATAGAACTTTATGCCTCTCTTGATTTTTGATTGGCATATAAGTAGTGGGAGAGAAACTTGGAAACTTTCTTGGTTGAGAATTTTAAGGGACTTGAGGAAGAATGGATGGAGCTTGTAAAAGTGTATACTATTTAAAAGAATGGGAACCTCTAAAACTTGGTATTTTAGTTGGTTTAGCTTATACAAACATTATATTTTATTGATCAAGAGTGGATTTACCTAGATTTGGCATCTTGAAATTAAGATGTCCTATTTAGAAAGGCTGCCATGGTTGAGAAGCTTGAGGCTCATGAGGAGGTGGATTTTTATAGATTGGTTTACTTGAGTGGTAATCTACTTAAATTTGGGATTTAAGTTTGAATTATTGTACCTTAGTATCCATGTCTCTCCTTTCATATACACATGATGACTGGTCATTAGGTTACCCACAAGGAAAATACCACTTGGCTTTTGAAAGTGTGTCAACAAGCTAAGATGGATTAGGAGCATGAGGATGCTCAATTATAATAAGAGGGATTGAATATGATAGATTTGGATCATTAAATGACTGATAAATAGATTGAAAATATTGATAGGAATACTGATGATGAAGGAGAGGATAACACTCATTATAGGGAGGTGGAAAGTAGTTGGAATCTCCCCTAAACCCAGCCATATAAGAGATGTTTCATGAGGTTCAAACACTATAAATTAATTAAAAAAAGTATACTAAAAAAACTTAAATTTTTACCTAAAAATTATGATTGGTCTACTAAAACCATTTAAATTAGAATCAAAGTCACCATTGGTGTTTGTAAAAACTACCTCTAAAGGCTGATGTACTAAAGAAAACATAAAAAAATATTCAATAGATGAATGTAGGGTCTCATCAGGCATGTTAAAAACTATTATCACTCAAAAAATGCACCTATTTAACTATAATAATTAGTTATGTGAGAAAATGGGTTTTTACCCTAATGTGTGGGACTCTTATGCTCCTTGGGATGAACCTCTAGAGAATATTGGCTTCCTTCTAATCTAAGTGAATTTGATTTAGGATCAACATGCAGGCTTAAAAGAGATGAAAGGAAATATACTACTAATTCTAAATATAAAACATGTTATGGGAAAAGGGATAAGGGATGCTAAGAATAAAATGATGATGTACCAATATTAGATAGAGAAACTCTACAAGCTTTAAAGAACACACTACAGATTACAAAGGACAAGAAAATATCACACAGGGTGTGATATGAACACTTCAATTACATAAGTGATTCATGTAGAGGTTTAAGACACAATATAACACCAAGAAGGATGAAAAATGATCCAAAGATAGTGTTTGTGTAGACCTATATGCACATAGAATATGACTTGTAATAAAAGAGCCAAGTTCTACACAAGGTAATGAGAAAGGATAATAATGTGAGGGATGAAAACTATCCACAAATAAAGATATACAAACCATGGGATGCACACATTATGTAAAACAATAGAGAGGTGAAATTAATTATCATTAAAATGCAAGGTTCAAGTGGTCAAGGGATCATGAACGGAAAATTTTGGTAGCATTATTGTGCCTATAAATGTTGACCATTTTACAATGAAGACCCAAACTTTTTAGGTAATGGTAAGTGTTGACCATTTTGACCACAAGTCAAAATGGGTCAACCCCCCAATAATCAAAAAATTATATAGGGGTCTAAAATAGTGTCATAGGGTGTTTTGTAGTTCATTTGATTTAATTCAATACCATTTTATCCTTGGTCATAGTCTAATTAAGTCTTATGTCAATATGAGTCACTTAGGGGTCATTTTGGGGTCTTCAATACAAGTGGCAAGTTTCCATAGTGTTTGAGTAGTCTAGAGTCATGGTCAAAGTTTGAATATGCCGTAGGAACTTATTGGAGCTATATAGGATTGAGAAAAATCTCATAATAAAATTATAACTAGACTAGACCATCATGGGACATCATACAAAAATAGACAAGTCAACTCACTTATGCATATTATAAATGTGATCAGAAAGCCTCACATAGCCAAAAGATCATATATGATTAATGAAATTAGTACCAAGAACAACCCTTATAAATATGGTGTTTTAACAATCTCTCTATCTCAAGATATAAACTTGTAAATTTAAACAAGTAGATAGTGATGGTCATGTGGATATCAAAATCAAGCCTTGACAATTAACCATTAGGGTTCAAATTGTGAAAGGCATGTAAACATCAATGATGGTAATGTGAATGTCAATGAGGGGAATTTAGACATAAAAATAAAGTCTTGGAAATTAACCATTGGATTTTAAATTATGATAGGCATGTAGACATCAATGATGGGCACACAAACATCAAAATAAAGTCTCATAAAGTAGTAATTTTAATTTAAATAGAGGTAGACCTAATGTTTAGAATTCAAATATACATCTAGATCCAATGGTATGAGAGAGTTAAAGGTCAAGGAGATTATATTGAAAATAGTACTTCTAGATTCCATAATCTTTGGACCTTGAATCAATGATCAATGACCAGCATTAAAGTTCAAAGCAAAGAGAATCCAAATGAGATCAACAAAGTAAATTTGATTGAGTTCTAAATGGATAAGATGAGGCTACATGTCCAAATGAAAATATCCATAGTTTATATTGGTATGATTAATATGGAAAGGTAATGCCACATGGGTAAATATTTAGGATCAAGTATTTTATATAAAATTAAGCTCTTTAGACTCATATGGCTCCATGAAAATTTAGTCAAAGACCTGAGATGAACAATGGCCTCTAAATATGAAGAACAAAGTCTAGGAAATAAATGAATGATTGCAAATGATGAATACAAGTGTCTATAAGATATATAGTAGTTAAGATCACATATTATTATTGTCATATCATGTTTTAACCTCCCTTAGATAGTACATATTTTTCAACTCTCTCCAATTTAGTTTCAAATGCTCGAGAGATGATCCATGATGAAGGTAGTTTCAAAAAGGTTATCTAAAGAATCTTTACACCATTTTGGAGATTTTTTCATGGTTTATATGGACATTGGTATTTAAAATCATTCATAGTATATTTCATACCACATTACCCTATAATGTAATTGGTTATATATTGGACATGTGCTCTAGTGACCTTTGAACTTCATTCTTTCTCTCTCTCTAAAATTCTATAAGTAGCTACCATTTTGGCCTTTGTAAGACAAACCAAACTTGGTATGGTGAAGCCCTGCTAGTTTGATGTCACATTTTTCATTAGAATAATTCAATGAATTTTTTTTGAGTTTAATAATATTTTTTTGAGTGTGCAAAGTGATGAATGGTTAAGTTCAATGATTTTATCCTTTATTTTTACTTGTCCTTTCATGTCTTCTACAAGAAAATCTCATTCTAATAGGTCATATAGAGTATATTCAAGTGTTATAGGCTCATTTACAGTGTATTATTGTCTTTGGAGTGTGAAATTTTCCTTCTAGTTCATTTTCCTTGTGTTGCTTCATACATCTCACCTCTATATTTAAACACTCATGTTATAATTCTTTAGGACTTTGAGACTAGTTTGTATGCTTTATTTCTTAGCGAATGAAATGTGATGGTCACGTGGAAAACATATTTGTGTATCACCCCATTATGATAGGTTAAATTCATGTAAACTATAACTTTTTCCCCCATAATTAAGCATTATCATATGTGAAAGCACTTCAAGATACATTCAGGGAGCTAGCCCTTAAATTTAGAGGCTCATTTCCACTATAGGTACACCCACATACCTAAAAATGTTCCCATGTTGCAAAAATATGGAAGAGTATTGATAACCCTCTTCTAGGGTGAAATATTTGGTGAAAATAGTTTTGACATGCTCGATGGGACCATTGTATTCAAGACAACTTGTCAAGGTGGTTGTTAGTCTTGACAACATCAATTGGACATTAGTGTGCTACTCAACATTTGGTGACTCCATCAAGGTAAGATCTGGTTCAATACTATTTTTATAATATAAAATTACTCACATAATTCATGGTTATCACTAGGTCATCCTATAGTAGTGTGATCAACCCCATTAATCCACATATTTATCTTGAACTTCTACTTGAAGTTCAATATCCTTAGCCTAATCTACTATTTGGAGAACTAGTAGATTTTACTAGAAAGGAAGAGGTTGAAGAAACTAAAAATTTAGAGGAATTTTAATAATATATGGATAGACCTCATGATTTCCCTACCTTCAACACTAAAAATATAATTCATCATCAAGAATATGATGTTATTCCTCTTAATGCTAAAAAAGGTGTGCCCATATTCAATGGTGAGATTCATATTAATCCTAGTAAGCACATTAGGGATGTCTCTAATTTTTGTATCTTTCATAATATCACTCAAGATAACATTGCTATTATATTTATTACCATGTCCCTTAGGTGGAAATCTCTTTATTGGTATAATAATCTAAAAGGTGGATGCATTACATCATGAGATGATTTTGGAGTATTGTTGACCTCAAGATTTATAAATGAAAATCATCATGCCTCTCTCATACAACAACCAAATGTGATCAAAAGAGGATCCAAATAAATTATGCATGATTTAAATGAGAGGTTTCAAAAGACTTGGTTTACATTGCCTCCTCCTATGAGGCCATCTCCTATTTTTGTGTTCTCTACTTACTTGAGAGCTACTGGTACTGAAATTGCTATCATGCTTTAATCCATGAGGGGTCCCACTCTCCCCAAAGTATATGAAATTGTTATAAAAGTTAATAATGGTCTCATCCAAGTTGTAATATTTCCTCCTAAGGTGTATATGCCTCCATTTTATCATACTTATACTAACATTCCAGATGTGTCCCAAATTCCTAATGCTAATACCAAGTCTAAGCAGGTAGAAAATAATATTGATTGGAAAGAAAATTTCCTAGCCTTAGAGGTTCAAAATAGATAAAAAAATATTTACTAAGGTGAATATTATAATTCATATCCTTATCAACAATAATTTGGTTAAAAATATAGAAGAGGAAGAGGTCAATGGTAGCCTAGCTCCAATAGTCCTACCAATGTATACAATCCTAACTCTAACACCAATATAAGAGAGATGGTACTAGTTCATAGTAATTTGGTACAAGGAGAATATTGGTAAAAAATACAATTAATGGATGATAATGGAGGTGGAGATAAATCTCTTGTGCTCAGGGAGGAGTTACTCCCCTCTTATTAGCTAAGGATGAAGTGATGATGCAAGTTAATGAAGGTTGGTAGCTTGAAGGTGAAAGATTCACCAATTTCTTGGTGGAAGAAACGTTTTTACTCAATAAAAGATCCTATATTAAAAAAAATACCATATAAAAGAGGAATACTCTATAATGTGTAAGTATCATACCCATAGGTTCATCTAATCCTCCTACAAGGCATCAAGCCATGGATGCAAGTGTGACAGTTCCAAAAGCTCCTACACCTCCATCTTTTCAAAATGTGATAAAGTTTGATCAAGGTGCCTCCATTAATAAATTTTCAATAAATTATTTACCTATAAGGACTCAATAAAATGTGATTAAGAGTGTTCTAAACATAGTGGATTCCTTGAAAAGTACCAAAGCATCTATCTCCTTGTGGGATATCCTTCATATGTCTGGCCAAAAAGAGTTGTTACAAAAGCAATTGTCCATTTTTCCTACTAGTCCTTCATCTTAGAATAAAATTAATATTCATGTTGTCCTTGAAAATGATACTAATACTATTAGTGAACCATCTACTAGGACTGAGAAACCTCCACCATTTTAACTCACTCTCATAATGGGTGACAAATTGGTTCACAATTGCATAGTTGATAGTGGAACCTCTACCTTAGTCATGCCCAAAGTTTTAGATGATAAATTGGGCCTAAATATGATCCTCATAGTAAATGAGTGATCTATTTATATGGAACACATGTTAAGACCATAGGTCTAATAAAAAATTTAAGGGTCTTCCTGCTTGATTGTCTTAGTTTCCTATCCTTCAAGATATAGTTAGTATCAACCTCCCAGATCACTTTGTAATTTGCCTATTAAGAGATGTTACAACAAAAATATGTGGCTATCTCTAAAATGGCTGGTCCTTCTTGGCCTTTAGGACAAGATATGGGACCAAAGTGACCTTAATAACTAATCCTCTTGCAAGTTTTCACATTGAGCCATACATTAAAACAAGCTCTAACTTGAAATGTGTTGTTCATGAGAAGGAGGAGTCTAATATGGATGATGGAGATTCTAAACTTGGATGAATGTCTAATTTTTTCTTGGATGAGTATGGTGTAGATGCATATAGACATGATCCTTATTCATACTTTGAACAAACTAACCTTGGGACTTATATCATGCATAAACAACCATTTGAAGGAGCTGAGGTAAGTGTCAAACATTCTCATATTGCTAAAGGTAACTATATGATTCATGAAAATGATGATCACATATTGATAAATCTAATTGAGCACCATAATGCAAAAAATTATGTCCTTATCCCTACCATTTATGAGGATGCTTTAGATGATGACACTCATGAGGTGGATGAAAATGATTTGTGGTAATGGTTTGATGTCATACGTCATAATTTTGATCAACTTGGTAATGTTACTCCTCTTCTCAAGAAGTATACATATGATTTGGTTAATTCATCTAATAAACATGATGTTTATTATCTCAATAAACATGAAGAAGAGTCTCACATTATGAATGAAGAAGAACTATGAAAAAGCTCAATGCCATATGCAAGGAGTTTGACAAGTTGGGTAAGTCTCCCTTTTCTCCAAGAGATTTTTATATTTAATGTCAAGGTTGATAATGAGACTAATGATCATATTGATAAGTTTTATATCAATAATAAATATTATGGTCATTATACTGATCAAGAATCTACCGTCATGAAGCAATTTGATGATGTTAGTGTCCAAGAAGTTATAGACATGGATATTTAGGTTAAGTTAGAATTTGTTGTGCCCCAAGAATATTAAAGATACCCACTTGATTTTGAGATAGATTCAAAGGTATTGTATCATGAATAAGAGGATATTTATTCTTTCAAAAATCAAGAAATTCTTGTGCTAAAAGAAGACAAGGTTGAAAAGACTATCATACACTCTAGTCTACATTTTTTTGAAGAACATACAATGGATATGATGGACATAATAATAGTATTAACATCAAAAAAGGCTCTTAGAGAATAATAAATATCATTCATGAAGGTTCCAAATAGCTCACTTGCATACCTAAGAAGATTCAAAGGTGATAGGCTTCTTGATCACCTACATATGCAAGTGATTGGTGATAAACATGCTCCTCATGCTAGGATGCCTTTATGGAGTGATGAAGATGCTAGGGGAGCCATTTTTGACCCTAGCTGAGGTGTGATCAAATTTTTCACCTCAATATGAGGTTTTGTAAATAGTAGGATAGGTGTGTGTTTTGTTTCAATTATGTGTGTTGTATTCCCTAAGTGTTCTAGTTGAACACATGTGTGTTTCTTGTCTTGTGTCTTGTGTCTTGTATCTTATTATTTTCTATTATTTAGTGTGTTATAAAAGGAAATTTATGTGTCAACTAGTGTGCATGTGAATCCATATCCCAATGGATAAGATTAGGCAATTGGTCATGGCATAATAAGCATACCACCCTTGGGAAATCACCAAAGATGCTGACCATTTTGACCACAAGTCAAAATGGGTTAACCCTGCTATAGTCAAAAACTTATATAAGGGTCTAACATAGTGTCATATGGTGTTTTGTATTTCATTTTATGTAATTTAATGCCATTTTAGACTTGTTTATAGTTTAATTAAGTCTTATGTCAATATGAGTCATTTTGGAGTTATTTTGGGGTCTTATATGAAAGTAGTAGGCTTTCATGGTGTTTGAGTAGTTCAGAGTCATGGTCAAAGTTTGAATATGCCTCAAGAATTTATTAGAGCTATATAATATTATGAAAAATATCATAACATAACTCTAACTAGACTAGACCATCATGGGATGACATACAAAAATAGATGGGCCAACTCACTTGTGCATATTATAAATGTGCTAAAAAACTCTTGCATGGCTAAAATATCTAATGCAATCAATTCCCTTAGTTCCAAGAACATCCCCTAAAAATATGGTTAATTTCCAAGCTCTCTATTTTGAGATATAAATATTTAAATTTGAACAAGCAAATAGTGATGGTTGTGTAGATGTCAAAATCAAGCCTCAACAATTAACCATTGGGGTTCAAATTGTGACAGGCACATAAATGTCAATGATGGTTGTATGAATGTCAATAACAGGCATGAAGACATCAAAATAAAGTATCAATAATTAACCATTTGGGTTTAAACTGTGATAGGTGTACAAACATCAATGATATTTACACAAACATCAATGATGGGCATGTAGATTTCAAAATAAAATCTCATAAAGTAGTCATTTGAATTCAAATGGAGGTAGATCCGATGGTTGGAATTCTAACATACATCCAAATATAATGGTGTGAGAGAGAGTTAAAGTTAATGGAGCTTAGATTTAATGTAATTCTACCAAATTTCATAATCTTAGGACCCCAAATCAACTATCAATGGCTAACATTGAATATCAAAGAAAAGAGACTCCAAATGAGATTGATAGAGTAAATTTGACCAGGTTCTAGATGGACAAGATGAGGCTACACATCTAAATGACAATAACCATAGTTTATAATGGAATGAGTAATGTGGAAAGGAAATGCCACATGGGAAACTATGTAAGATCAAGGATTATATAGCAAAACAAGATCTTTAAAATCATATGCCACCATAAAAGCTCAGTCAAAGACCCGAGATTAATAGTGACTACCAAATGTGAAGAATAAAGTCCAATAAAGTAATGAATAGCTACATATGATGAATACAAGTGTCTAGAAGATAGCTAAAAGTTAGGATCACATATTATGATTGTCATAGCATGTTTAAACCTCCCTCAGATAGTACATATGTGTCAACTCTCTCCAATTTAGTTTCAAATACTTGAGAGATGATACATGATGAAGGTAATTTCACAAAGGTTAGATAAAGAGTTGCTACACCATTTTGGAGGGTTTTTCATGGTTTATATGGAAATTTGTCTTGGTAATCATTCATGGTATATTTCATACTCTATTCCCATATGATGTAACTAGTTATCAATTGGACATGTGTTCTAGTGACCTTTGAACTTCGTTCTTTCTCCTCTCTCTAAAATTCTATAAGTAGCTACCATTTTGGCCTTTATTAGATAGACCACACCTAGTATGGAGAAGCCCTGATAGTTTGATGTCACATTTTTCCTTAGAATAATTCAAGCAATCTAGTTTTGAGTTTAATAATATCTTATTTGAGTGTGCAAAATAATGAATGGTTAAGTTTAGTGATTTTATCATTTGCTTTTCCTTGTCCTTTCAAGTCTTCTACAAGAAACTCTCATTATAAAAGGTCATATAAAGTGTATTCAAGTGTGTTAGGCTCATTTCAAGTGTATTATTTTTATTTAAATGTGAAATTTCCCATTTTTTTCATTCACCATGTGTTGCTTCATACATGTCACCTCTATATTAAAACACTCATGTTAGAATCCATTAGGACTTTGAGACTAGTCTATATGCTTTGTCTCTTTGTGAATGAAATGTGATGGTAATGTGGAAAACATCTTGGTGTATCAACCCATTTGAATAGTTTCAATTCATTTAAATTCTAAATATTTTCCCCATAATCAAGCATTAGCATAGGTAAAAGCATTTCAAGATACATTCAGGGAGCTAGCCCTTAAATCTAGAGTCTCACTTCCACTACAGGTACACCATACCTAGATGTGTTCCCATGTTGCCCAAATATAGAAGAGGATTTAACACCCTCTTAAAGGGTGAAATATTTGGTGATAACATTAAGCTCATATGTCATTCATTACAATCAAAAATATAGATAAGAGAATTAAACTTAATATCAAAAATTAAGACACATAATCTCTTTACAAATTAGATAGGGATGTCCAAAGGTAATTAGGACTTTGAATACATCCTCAAGGCATAGTGATGATTGTCTCAGGCTTGAAATTTTTATCTCAAAACACACTCTCATTGGTTGTGAAACAACCAATTTTTAATCACTTAATGAACATAACTCAATTTGAAAGGTTTTTTGTACACAAATGTAGCTATAGATCTCATGGCATTACTACCTTGGAAGATTTTGGCCTAATTACACTACTTCAACTTTTGATGTTTCTCTCCAGAGACTTTCATGCCATGATTGTCATTAAGACAATTCTTTATCATGTATGCTTTGATCATGCTCTCATCATATTTCTCTCACTCATAATTTAATGATATTAGCTATATTAGCATTAAATATTTTAGACTCAAGTTTAGTTTAATTGACAGTACCAACTAAAACATCCTTTCAAGTCATTCATCTTGAAATCATGTGACCCTTGAGCCACCAAAATTTGATTCTAAAAATATTACTTATGAAGGTCTTGATGGCCAAATGTTCTATCTATTTTAAGCTATTACATTGATGGTATGGCATTATTATATTTCCTACCTACCTTTTTACTTGACCACATCAACCATTTAATCCATTGATATATAACCATAGTCTATGGTTTTGACATGTTATTTCCCTAATTAATTTAGGATCTGTACTAGATATCTATTAGTTAGGCCATGTGGAAGTTTCTTATTTGCATACCTTTTCCTCAGGCTTTGTCATCCTAGCTTGATTGAGTATTAGATGGCACCCTCCTATTTGATGGGCATTCATAATACTATGTACTTGAGGCCTGACATCTCCACATGGATTCTTATAACTATTCTATTTATTAGCTGAGGCTTTAGATATAGTGATGATTCTTCTTCTTATATTGAATCAGTATGTCATCACATGGTGTCATTTCACTCACTTGCTACTTTGATACACTATTAGGCTTACATAGACCACCCTAGGGATGTAGAGCAATGGGAATACCATATGTGGTTTCATCCCACTCACCCACTATATTGGAGGGTTTTGAACTATACAAATGGTTTTGAGTCAATGTGTCATCAATATTATGACAAGTAAAAGCATCTTGCTAACTCGCTACTTTATTGATGTGGAGATCTACTAAGAAATTTTGAATAAATGTGATAAGTATCAAAATGTATTTTGAAAGGGATTGGGACCCTTAAGAGATTGACACATGGCACTAGACAAATTTTAATAAATTTGACTAAGTGTCAAAAGAATTTTGAAAGAGGAATAGGCCATTAGAAGATGTAAATGATTATATCATGACACCATTAGATTGGATTAGAGTCCTACTATGATTAAAAATTAGGAATCCCTCAAGAGGTCATAAAGGACCAGTAAAATTTGATCTCATCAACTCCTAAAGTTTTCATTATGAGATAAAATAACTCCAAAATGGTTAAGTGTTAAAACACTTTTTTGACCCAATAGGTAACTTATGAAATAAAATGGCTATCTTGCTAAGTGAAAATGTGACATGGGGTTCTAGGCAAAGTTCAAAGAATCAACTAAGTGTCAAAATGTTTCCTCTTCTCAACAATTTTTACAAAGGAAAATACATAGTATATTCTTTTCAAAATCATCAAAACCTTTGTTCAAAACAAAGGTTTTGACTAACCATTACACCATTTTCTCTAACTACTTCATTGTAAAAGATGCAAAGACCAAACCTTTCACAAAACTTGAGAAGTAAAACCCATGAAGTATTGGTTTCTCCTTTTGAAACTTATCCATTTTCATGAACTTGGACCAAACCTTGAAACTTGCCTTGAACCAAAAATGGATGTTGATCTTCCATGGTGACCTAAAATGGTCAACAATAACTATACAATAGTTAATAATTATTTTGTATTATGGATATTAAATATAATTTAATATATTTCTCTTCTATTTATTAGCTAAGGATTTAAATATATTGATGATTGTTCTTCCTATGCTGAATCAGGATCTCATCGTATGGTGTCATCTTGCTCACTTACTATTCTAACACACTATTGGGCTTGCACAGAACACCCTGGGGATGCAGAGTAATAGGACTACCATACATGGTTATATTCTAATCACCCACTATATTTGAGGATTTTTATCTATACATATGGTTTTGAGTCACTAGATCATCAAGATTATGATAAGTAGAAGCATCCCTCTAACTTTCTATTTTACTAGTGTGGAGATCCACTGAGAAACTTTGAATAAATTTTATAAGTGTCAAATTGAATTTTAAAAGGGCTCAAGACCATTGAGATATTGAAATGTGGCACCAAACAACTTTGAATAAATTTAACTAAGTCTCAAAAGAATTTTAAAAGAGGCATAGGCCATCAGAAAATGTAAATTATTATAACATGGTATCATTAAATTGGATTAGATTCCTACTATGACTAAAAATATGGGAAGCCCTTTAGAGGTCACCAAGGGCCCATAAAACTTGATCTCATCACCTCTTGAATTTTTCACTATGAGATAAAATAACTCGAAAATGGTTAAGTGTTAAAGTACTTTCTTGACCCACTAGACAACTTTTGAATAAAAATGGTTGTCTTGATGAGTGAAAATGTGACATGTGGATCCAAGATAAGTTCAAATAATTGAATAAGTGTCAAAATGTTTTCTTTTATCAAAATTTTTTCCAAAGGAAAAGACTTAGTATATTCTTCATGAAATTTTTAGAACCTTTGTTTGGAACAAAAGTTTCAACTAACCTTTACACCATTTTCTTCAATCCTTTCACTACAAAAGATGCAAAGACCAAACCTTTCATGAAAATTGCAAATCAAAACCCATGAAGTATTGATATATCCTTTTGAAACTTATCCATTTTCATGAACTTGGACCAAACCTTGAAACTTTCATGACTACTGAAGCCTTGAACCAAAAATTGGATGTTGCTCTTCCACGGTAACCCAAAATGGTCAAAATAATTATAAAATAGTTAATATTGATTTTATAATATGAATATTAAATATTTAATATATTCATTTAACTAATGACATCTAAGATAGTTATTTAGGTCAATGCCATTACATATTCATAACACAAATAGTTTGCTTCATGCATCTACTCTGCATATACACACTATAGACATTGTACTCTTTTTCCTTGTTCTTTCATTTATGAATAAAAGTTATTTTTCCTATTAATAATAATTATACTTTATTTAATTATTGTTTTATTATTATATCTAAATACATCTCTATGTATTCACTTTACATAACTAAACTTGACTATCCCCTTTAAACCTAGTCTTGTTCCCCATGGTGTCGATAATGGATCCTATAACTAAAATATCTCATATCCCATCTAAAATTCCTTGTTTAAAACTCATGAGGACTTCTCATTGTCATCATAATTGATTAATTCAAATTTTATTCAAAATTAACATCCTTTAACCTCAACCTATAGGGTAAGAAGCTAGTTTGTCTAGGTCTAAAGATAAAATTCTTCAACAATGTGAAGAAATGTCAATACAGATTGACAAAATTATAGACACCTCACTCTACCTTAAATTTACCACAATTATTCCTAAAAAAATATTACTTCATGCTAATGATCCTATGATATTCATTAGTGTTCAAGTTGGTGATATCGAAGTCAAACATGATTTGATTGATGAAGGTGTTTACACTTGTGTTTCATCCCTTGATATAATTAAAATTCTTGGATACTCATAATGTGATATTAAATATACCCAAAGTACATGTCAAGGCTATGATAGAAGATGAATTACTCCTCTAGGTTGTATTAGATTCCTATCATAGTTCCTCATGTCTTAGTTCATATTAAAGTCATAAAATTTAACTTCTCATTATCATATAATATCTTACTTGGTCAACCTTGGACACATCACATGGAATATCTAGCTTTATTTGCATGCCAATATGTTAAATTACCTCACAATGTTTTCATATCTAAGATTCAAAGAGACATGAACCCTTGGAATTTTGAAAAATTATAATAACATGGTGTTTTTGAAATACTCAACCCTGAACCTTACCAAATATTCCTTTTCACAAATCTCAATGATTCAATTATCCCATTAATTCTAATATAGGTTATAATGGACACCTTAAACTTATAAGAAATATACCACCTAATTTAATAGATTTTATGATGATGAACAAGATGAGATCAATTTGAAAATAATTTTTTTTATCTCCCTTCATACATAATTACTTAATTACCTCCTTCTTTACGATCGAGGACTCATCAAAAGTCAATATATAAAAATTCTTACTTCTATAATGATGCCAAAATAAGTCAATTCTCATCTTCAATCAAATGAAAAAATTAATGATATTTATACTATTGATTTTAATACCCCTAATTACGATGATGGATTTTCATTAGATGATCCATTTTTAGCTATATTTTTTCAAGATAAATATGTAGATGTACCTTGATATCATTATTATTTACAACATTATTTAAATTTACATAGTATTAGTTTTATCGATGTAGTTCCTTCTTCTTATACCTTACCTAACATTAATTCCTCTTCACTTGATGTCCACAGGTTAGAGATGGAAAAAATACCAACTACTTCTCATTTTGTCACTTTTGAGCCTCTTTAAAGTATGCTTATTGATTATTCCATGATGGGACCATATTGATCCACTACAATCATATATCCTTCAAGCATGCTCCCTCTTGATATGTCAACCACATTACTTAGATCTACATTTAAACCTTCTCTTATAGCTCTTGAGCCTAATATTACACCTAATTTGAGTAGTCCTTATAATTAAATTACTTAGATTATTCATAATAATAGAATAATATATCACGTCAATGGGATGTGGGTACATTGGTTAAGTTGCTTGGTTATGTCTAGCCTCACCCAGGTTTAAATCTTGTTATGGCATGGTAGGTCAGTTGTGGCCATTGGTGATTTTAGCTAGCCTATAGTGGCTATTGGTGATTTTGGTATCATGGTTCTATAGTTCTCTTAGGGATTGGGCCCCTAGTTTTATGCCCCAAAATTGGTTGTTTCTCTGATCAAAATATCCATACCTATATAAATAAAAAATAGAATAATATATCAAAAAATTAAGAACAAAATAAGTATATCCATAACAATAATTTTTAAAACATAAGAATAATTGAATATTATGATTATTTGAGGGGGAATCCTCCAAAACAATTCAATAAGAACATAAATCATAATATGATCATCTAATACTAACTACTACCTTATATATATAGTCTACTTAGCCATGGTTATTCCATAGGCTAACCTAGTAAGAACATAGATAAATGTGATGAGAGTATAAAAGAGGTATGTATGCCACAATTTGACCACACATGTCCCCAAACATGTTATAGGATAAGGGAATAAAATGAACCTCACCTTCAAAACAACATTAAATTTTTACTCAACCCTAGGTGTTACTATAGGAAATCTTCATCCTCCCATGTTGCATCTTCACAATGTAGATTCTTCTATTTGATGAAATAATCCTGAATTATTCTAGTCTTTAGTTATTTAGTATGCATTTAAAGGATCAATTTAGGATCTAGAATACCATTAAATTAATCATATAATTCAATAAAATTATTTTAAGTATAAATTATTTATCTAACTACCTTCTTCAGGCAAGATACATGGAATACTAGATGTATGCGAGTAGACTTGGTAAATTCCATCTTGTAGGCCACACTACTAATATTTTTGCAAGATATGATAAGGGACATAATACTTAGGAGATAATTTATTATCAATTTTATACTGATTCAAATACATCTACTTATATGAATGTAATCACACAAAGACTCAATCACTTATGTAAGAATTGCCTCTCACTATGGTGTTGATCCACTTACTATTTCATGCAATTCTGAGCCACAGCTAAATTTTATCACAAAGTGACAAGGACCTCTTTTTGATGGTGAATATGTTCCTCAACAAATTGAACCTTAGGATGGACCTTTAAAGTTGAAGTGATGGATGTGGGGGTGATATCCATATAAGGCCACAAAGGGATACATTTTGGATGAATAGTGAACAAAAGGATTATACCTCCATTCGATAAGAGACAACTAATAAACCCATTTTTCCTATTTATTAGAAAAAAGTAACAAAGATATCCTTATATACATTTTTTTACTACCTCTATTAATCCATCAAATTAAGGATGATAGGATGAACTATGAGCTAATGGGTACCCAAACATGCAAATAATTTAGTCAAAAAATTAATAGTAAATATGGGATCTCAATCACTTACAATGATCCTTGAAGTACCATGTAATTTTTGGATGGTATTTAAAAAAATAAGCTAATATACTTGAAAAAATGGTTTTAATAGGGAACAAAAATGAGCATACTTGGTGAGTCAATCCAAAACTACAATGATAACATTTTTACCCTCAGATTGGGGTAACCAAGTAATGAAGTTTATGGAAACCTCCTCCCAACACTAGTTGGGGATGGATAAAGGATGAAAAAGTCTTAGTGCCTTAATAGTTTCCCCCCCTTTTTTTTTGACATATCGTTCATTCTACCACATATTTTTGGACATCCCCCTTGATTCCTTCCAAAAAAAATTTGTTTGATTTTATGATATATTTTCAAAATTTTGGAGTGACCTCCAAGTGGAGAGGCATGAAGTTCTCAAAGAATTTTATATTTGAGGAGATAATACTTATACAGGTATAATATATATTTAAGTCATAATACACATAAATGGGGCCCAATTAATAGAAGGATTTAATGCAAGGTTTTTACCTAGGGTTTTATCATGTCGAAAAAAATGATAAAAATTTAGGTTAAAACTTCTAAGCTAAGTTTTATGACATAGGTAAATTATATAAGTCTTTAGCCTTAGGTTTATTATATTTAAATAAATACAATTGGAACCTTAGTATAGAGACTTAGGTTAAGACTATGCCTACAAATATTAGACCACAAGATCATTTTATTATTAAATTTTAAAGACCTTAAGTGCTTTTATAATTTCCAAATAGTGGGGGTCCATTGAATTTGCAACATAAGTAATAAGATTTAACAATGTTATAAATCATATTCTTATGTCTAAGAAAAATAATCGATGAGCTTAAATTTTATAGCCTCATGGATGTCAATGATGGCCTCGTAGGCATCAAATGACATTCACAAAAGCATCAAATTTAAGTTCATGAAGATCATTAGGTCCATAGATCTTGGATTTAACACACTCCATCTGATCATTTGGTCTCAACCAAATGTAGATCATTGATTAATATTTGAGCACATGCATACCATTGGTCCCTACAATCATGAAGATGATTGAGTTATCCCTTTGATCTTATATGAAAATTAGGCTAAGTTAAAGGCCTAAGTATTCAAAGCATAATAAGATGGGTCCCTTCACATATTATATTCTTAACTAAATGTTTTAGAATAAGGTTTACTATATTTAAAAAATAAAATAATCTTTAGTGTAAAAACTTAGGTTAAGTCTAAGTTTTAATACACTAGGCCCTTTTGACTCTAAGCTCGAATGTGAGAATGCCACATGGTAACCCCATGGGACTCCTTAGCTTTTGACTCTATTTGACCTTGGGAAGGGTTCATAGAGAGTTAATAGAGATTTGGGTTCTTGAGATGGTAAAACTTTTCATCCTTGTGGTGTTTTCTTAGGCCTTTGACATTTCAATGTTGAATTCCCTCTATTTGATCTTTTTTGGGATAACAGTCATAGGCCGTTGATCACAATCTAGATGATTGCACATGATTGGCTCTTTTTGTAAGTTTTATCCTAAGGTTTTGTTGTATTAAAAAATACAAATAGACCTTAGGATAAAACTTAGGCTAAGTTGTTTAATAAATGGGGTCATATTTAGTCTTGAGGATGATAATTCACCATTCGATATTTAGTCCCATTTAAGTGCGGATCATTGATCTTGATCTTGGGGCTCACATAGGATTGGTTTGATGGATCAAGGATTTGGATTCATCAGGTCTCCTTGACTATCTAATCATTTTCCATGATGAAGTGAGAATAATTGATCCAAAAAAGAGGTAAGACATTTATGTTATGGCTCAGGCCGATATAGAAACTTAGGCTAAAGTTTTAAGACTAAGGTCTCATTCATGTTAAAAAACATGAACCGGTCTTTAAGACTAAGACTTTAGGTTAAGTATTAACAAAATGGACCACATGATGTCAATAATGGGACCAAGTTAGGAAAAATAGAGGACCCTATAAACATAAACTTTAGACCTCATAAAAATAAAGAGAACAAAAGGGGGAAACATAAAGGGACCAAACATAATATTTTAGGCTAAGGTTTGGTCCTGTTAAAAAACATGACCAAGCCTTAGTATAAAAATAAGGCTTAAATCTAAAGTAAGTTTATAAATTTTCCTACCAAATTTTATCTCACCAAATTTGAATTTGAACCAAGGGTATAAGCTAGGGTTTTCTGAAGGAGGGCTTCACAACATGAACCTAACTGTGAGCTCTCACTAACTAAAGGCCAATAAGCATTTGAATGAGGATAAAACTATGAAAATCCCCAATATGATCCATTACTAAGAGATCCATGAAACCTATAACTTAAAACATGAAGGTAAACTATTAGAAACATTAGACAAGGGTAAAGCAAAACCATGAACAAATGGGCTAACTTATCAGGCATGGATGATCTTCAAATTCTAATAATATGTAGAATATCAAGATTTCAATGTTAAGTTTTAAAATATGCACAAGGATCCCTATTTTCCAAAAATGGGCATATGTTGACCTTAAAAAATAGTGACTTATAGGGGAAAATATCAATATTTTAGAACTTAGAGACTCTATTTTAAATAAATAACTAGGATACTTATTCCTCTTGATCAATGCCATTATCAAGATTAGTTTATGATTGAAATAAACCTTACAAAAGTAAAATTAAGATCAAACATCAAGATGTAACCATGTTGTGTCTATGATTTGACTGTAATTACTATTTTCTATGGGATTTAGTGGAAAATTTCTAGGTTTGATGCCTTTAATCATTAACATTGACTTGAAGCATGTTTCAATATTCATTAAGAACCATGCTTCCAGTTTAGGGAAGGCTTGGGCATTTCTCTGCTACTAGTTAGAGATACATATCCTTGATAAAGATTACTTTAGCTCTAATAATGACCTTGATCAACTACCATCTAGGAATCCATAACCCTAATGGAGTTACCAAAATCATTTTAGCTTGAAAATCTTTTAATTTTGCAAAACATTCTTATTTTTTGTATTTTAGGTAGTTTAGGCTTTCAACAAAGGTTGGGAACCAAGGTATCCAAGTTTAAGGATTTGGTCAAGTGTTTGATCCTTAGATAATCACCTATGGTTTCAACCTTTATCCCAAGTAAGGATGTTTTTTAAGTGCAAGCATGATTGTACCTTAATAGATTAAGCTTTCATTCTATATGTACAATTATTATTAGAACCAAGTTCAAATCAAGACAATATTTAAGATCTTATGGAATGGTTAACCTATCCATTATTCCTTACTAGTTTCTTAAAATTATTATAAAATAAAGATCATATCATAAATCCATGTCCAACACATACATGAGGTTCATACCAACATTTCTAAACTTTTGGATTTTCAAGAAAACTAAGGAACTATGAGCTGAAGGTTGTCCAAAAATACTTATTGAAAGTAAGGAACAAAGCAAAAAAAAGAAAACACATAATAGAAAGTAGAAAAGTAGGAATCAAAAAGGGAAGAAAACAAATATATACAAACTCATTTACAAACAAGGGATAGGAAGGAAAGACCTAACGAAAACTAACTACCCTATCGACATTAACTCTAACCATCTTACATATTTACTCCATGAAGACACCAGGAGTAGTAGAGAAGTAATCCTTGAGATATTACCTAGTGGTGGGCAATGTGAATTCTACTCCTTGTAGATATTTTAGCTTAAAGGTGTTATTTCCAAGTGTATCTATAATACAATAAGGGATAATCCATAGAGGTGTGAACTTACCATGCTTTCCTTTAGGTTTAGATGTTTTGTACCAACAAAGAACCAAGTCTCCTTATCTGAACACCTTGATCTTTGATCCTTTGTAAAACCACCTCTTTACCATAGTTTGGTACCTGTTAAAGTTATCAAAAGCTTCTTCTCATGCATCTTCCATTTGAATAATGTCCAACAATATTGAGCTTGAAAAGTCTTGGTCTTCCTCCATATACTCTTGCATAAACTTGTAAGTTGGCAGCTTGAGTGTGATGGGGAATATGGGATCTTGGCCATATACTAGTAAGAAGGGAGATTATTTAAGATTCCTCTTAATTCTTGTTCTATCTACCCAAAGGGCATACTTGAGAAACTCATGCCATGTTCTAGGCTTGTCTATGGTAGACATCTTAATGGATTTCATCAAGTTTTTATTCATTGACTCAGATACTCCATTACCTTGAAGATAATTGTTAGATGAAAACTTGAGAATAATGTTGTTATCATATGCCCATTCTGTCATCTCTATGGATATGAAGGCTGACCCATTATCACATACCAAAGAGACTAGAGTCCCAAATTTGGTGCATATGTTTTCTTCTAAATATTTGATCACTTCTTTTGTTCTGCATTATTTGGTGGCTATTGATTCAATCAACCTAGTGTAATAGTCGGTAGTTGTCAAAACATAATTGTGACCTTCTAATGAGTTGGCATTGATTACCCCTAAAAAGTCCAATCCCCATTGGGCAAAGGGTTTGTCAATCATGATAGGTTATAAAGGTGTTTCTACCTTTGGTTCCTTTGTGCTAAAGATCTGGCATGCATGGCATACTCTCACATGCATATGAACATATTTGAATATGGTGGGATAATAATAGCCATCCTTGATGATATTTTGAAATTTTACTCTTCTTTATGGATGCCCACTTCCTATCTTATCATGTAAAGTGCTCATTACCTTAGTAGCTTCTTCCATGGAAACACATATCAGGTACACACCTTCAAAGTTATTTCAATACAAGACTCCATTTTTTATTAGGTAGTGAGCTACCTTGAGCCTTAGAGATCTTATCTATCCCTTGGTTAGTCCTATATGACAAATGCCATTGATTATTAAATTAATTATGGGATAATAACAATCATTAGGTTGAAAATTATGTTGATCAACTTGCATGATACTTAGTTTAGGGATGGTATTGGTAATCATTTGAATCAAACCTTGACATCTTACTAGTTTTGAAATTTTAATTTCTATGTCATATTATTGAATAACAAACATCCACTTACCTCTTCACTCTCCAAGTTCACATTAGCTCAGCATTAACTTAGTGGCTAGGTCTAGTAGAATGGCATGCACTTTGTTCCTAAGAATGTAGTGCCTAAATTTCTTGATGGCCTTAACTAATGTAAAAACTCATTTATCAAGTAAAGGATAATTTAACTTAGCATTTTTAAAACTAATGCTCATTAAAGTAATTAGATAGTCAAAAACCTCTATTTTATGAGTCAAAATAACAAAAATAGTGTTGTTAAAGGAAAAGGAGTAGAGATAAAAATATTTTGAAAAGTTTGGATTTATCAAGACTTAGCCTTAGCTAATTATTATTTTGATATCTGTAAAGGCCTTTTCTGACTCCTTACTCCATGATACTTTAACATCCTTCTTTAGCATATCATTCAATGGTTTTACAATCTCTACAAATCCATAAATTAATTTTCTCACAAAGTTTATTTTACCAAAAATTGATTTCAATTCTTTTTTACTATTGGGAGGCTCTATCTTTGATACAACTTCCAATCTTTTAGGATCAATAAAGATTCCATCTTTAGTGATAACATGGCCTAATAATTTACCCTCAATGACACAAAAAATGCTTTTCTTGGGGTTAAAGGAAATTTGATGCCTTTTGCATCTTTCAAATGCCTGATAGAATTACATGAAATGGTCCTCTTTATTCTTGGAGAAAATAGTTAGATCATCCATGTAAATTACAATGAACTTACCAATTAGGACTTGGAAGGTATGGTCCATGTCCTTTTTAAAATTGGCTTCTATGTTTATCAGTCTAAAAAGCATTATTTTATAGGTAAATGTGCCCCACTTAGTTTTGAATGTTGCCTTCATTATATCTTCTTTGTCTACTAGCACCTGATTGTACCCTAAAAATCCATCAAAAAAAGACATCATGGCTGAACCAAAAACAATTTGTATTACCTGGTCAAGAGAGGGGAGAGGATAATTATCCTTTTTAGATGTTCTATTCAGATTTTAAAAATTAATACATAGTATAATTTCACCATTATCCTTCCTCACTAGTACAAAACTGGCAACCCAAGTAGAGTGTCTAATGGGAAATACAACTATAGCATCTAAAAAATCTTGACTTCTTTGAAAATCATAGGTTCTAAGATAGGATTTATAGGTCTTTGCTTCTACCCAAAAAGTTTACAATTATATTTGATAGGTATGGTATGGGTGATCACTCTTGGATCAAAAATATTCAAGTCATCATAATACCAAGCTATCACATCTTTTTTACTTTGTCAGTAGCTCTTTGGCTCTATTATTTTAAGCACTTGTACAAGTATTTCCAATGTTGACCTATTCATGTTGATCTTGAGGCCCAAGATCAAATGCATTGTAATCCTTTCCACTCACTTTGGGAATCTTAGAAGCTTCAACTAGATTTTCTTGATCAAATAATATTTCCAAGGCAATCATCCCCTTGGGGATCTTGTTATCATTTAGTTGAATAAATTTTCCATAAAATTTATCTACTCCAATTGCATTTTCATCAGTCTCATCAATGATTTGAGCCTCAAATGCCCCTAAACTAGTCATGAAGTTTAGGATCTATTTGTCATCACTAAAGACCTATACTTGGTTTACATTGTCTAGGATATAAGGTCAATGTATTATCTCAATGCTAAAGCTTGATGAATCTTGTTCAAGAATGAGATTAGCTACAATAGAGGCTAGCTCATTAGCAGCTTTGATTTCCTCCCTAGGGATAGAAATAATATTTAAAGAATCAAAATATTCCACTAGATCCTAGAATCTAAATTTTTACCTATTGAGGTATGATAGTTTGCACTGATACTTGCTTTTTACTTGATTGACTACTAGCTCTGAATCACCATAAACTAGTATTTTTTGACTTTGTTTTTAATGGAAAATTACAGACCTAAGATGAGAGCCTCATATTATGCAAGGTTATTGGTGAAAGGAAATTATAGTCTATAAGAGGCATGTTATTTATTACCAATAGGGTTAGCTAGAATAATGCCTACCCCAATTCTAGCTTTAAACCTAGTACCATCAAAATGCATCTTCCATAATCCAAGAATAATATGAGAAGATTTAAGATTACATAATTTAGTAGTTTATAGAGTGAAAACTCCCAAATTAGAATCATTTATGTTTACCCTTTCATTTATAGCGTTATATTCAATGATCATGTGTTTCATTTTTGGCTCCCTTTTAAATCTAATTTGGTGGGAAATACTTTCTAATGTAGCCATAGGTGTGAATAGTCTATGGACATATATCTATTTGTATACTTTATCTGTTCTCTACTTAAAATTAGTCCATATGCATCATGGATATCTACTATTTAGATATCTATAAATTATTGGATTCTTGGCTTAGAAGCCATTTGTATGTGGAAATTTAACAATTCTCCAACCACCTTGACCCTAGACTTATTTAATTAGGTGGAAACCCTATTAGGCTTAATGGAATTTAAACCAAGTTTCTTACAAACACTTATAGGAATAATATTTGTAGAGGAACCAGAATCTAATAAATAATTATGCAAGTTCTTACCAAATATTTTAACTATAAGAAGTAAGGGTGGGGACTCTATTTTAGCTTTGTACATAGCTATGCTTGTATTATCAATCATGGACATATTTTTAGACTTCTTAGACAAGGATTTTAGAAATAGATATCTTTGCTTAGCTATCTATGTTAGTTCATGAAATGTAATATTAGCTTTAATTTTCATGTCTTCTAAAATATTTTAACCATTTATATTCAAAGAATTTGAAGTATTAGTATTGGGTCTAAAAGTACTTCCCTTTGAAGGCTTTGGATCATTGTTTGAAGTAGTATCCAGAGGAGTACCAAAGTTTTTTGGAGGAGTAGAAGTAGTCAAACATTTCCTCTATTCTCTATTCCTTAGAGGATATGTCCTATTTAAGAACTTTTGGAAGGCATGAAATTCTTCAGGAACATCATCAAGTTCATTGTCTTCTTGGAAGTGGAAATCAAACATTTCCACTATGAAGGTCTGGTATATAGGCTTAGATTCCAAAGTATTTGCACCATTGAATTTGTTAGGTAATACCTAAAAAGTGTTAAAATATTATTTAAACACTTAAAAATCTTTATAGAATTCAATGTAATTAATTTCACCATGCTTAGCAGTACAATGGACTCTACAATAATCAGGCAAAGCAATATCAATCAGATTAATATCCATAGTATTATTTTCAAAAGATGGTTCACTATTATTAATTTTGTAGAACCTATCATTATTAAACTTGTTATTGGGCCTATTGAATCTTTGGAATGATAAGTTTCTAACAGAATTATCTCTAGTATTATAAACTTGTTTATGTAGTTGAAAGAAGTCAATGCTTAGTTTTTGGACCATTTTTAGAATAGACTCATTCACATTTTTTAAGGTTTATAAATTATGAACCTAGTTGTTATTAGTACCATTGGCTAGTACCAAGGCCCTTTGATCATTTATATTAAATCCATTAGTAGCAAAGTGATTTAAGAACCCCAAATTCTAGTTAGGAGCAACATGTCTTAGAGGTAGTTGGTTTAGATTTGGGAGTTGGTTGAGAGCAGGAAGATTATTAGTTGTTATTAGGAAAGACATTCAAGGCAGGCATATGTGGATTAACACTTAGGATAGAGTATGCCATCTAACCTTGAGGTTGTATTTGGTCACTAATGATTACAACCTTAGTATAGGATAAAGCCAATGTGTTCATAAGACCTATAACCCTCTTTATGAATACTGAAGTCATGGGATCAAGAGTATCTTTGTAGATTTCCAAGGCTAACTCCTACTTAGGTTTATAAGGGTAAATGGTTCTATTATACATATTATAAAACCTATCATTAAAATCTCTTAAAGGTTCATTGGCATCCCTTTTGAGGGTGGTAAAATATTGGTACAAGACACAGGGGATGATGGTTTTTTGAAACTGGTCAATGAAAATATTATTGAATTCATCCCAAGTGGTAATGCAATTGTCAATCAAGTTTATGAACCATTCATAGGTATCATACTTAAATGTGAAAGGAAACAACCTACATGCTAAACATTTATGAGTGACATTTAGAAATATTAATGTAGATTTGAAGGATTTAACATGTTCTTTTATTGTCACAATACCACTAGGAATAAAAGTTAGCAAATATTTTTTTGGATTGTGAGGAAGGTCATGAACTGCACCTTAAACATTAATAATAGATATTCCTAACTAAGACATACCTTAATGAAGGTTGAATGTAGGAGTAACTTGGAGTGGTGAAGTAGGTAAACACTTTAAACATATACATCTACCTTTATATCACCTGGATTTCTTGTGGATGTCTAGTTCTAATAGAGGTTCTTTTGTTTTTGAATGTGATCTTTTAAGGATTCATGGCCATTCTAGATTGGGGACTTTGGATCCTATTTTAAATATGATGTGTTAAATCAACCTTTACAAGAAATAGGGATTAGACCTTCACATTAAGAAAAAATTTCAAAGATTTATATAAAGAATAGTCAAAGGATGTTAACCTTTAACTAAGTTAGATAAAAAATATGTCTAATGATGTAACTATGATTAATATTTTCAATTCTAAACTCAAATAAACTCAGATCTACAAAATATCTATAAATCTTTGATCAAAACAAGCTATTCTAACCTTAAATACTTTGGATTATTAGATCTAAAGCTACCTTTATTAGAATTAAGCATCCATCCTCAAATATTTTTGATCTTTATCCAAAGCGAGCATAAAGATGGGTTAAAGACCATGAATATTGATGATGTTTACACTTTGGAGTAAATAAATATGAAAATGTGTAAATATAACACCAATCTTTGATCAAAACACACCAAAATTATCAAAAATATTATAAATTCATAAGGAGGCCCTCCTTCTAATGCATCATAGGTGATCTTAGTATCTAAAGGACACTTCTCATTTTAAAATTCTTCTAAATGTATCATAGGTGATCTTAGTATCTAAATGACACTTCTCATTTTATAATTCATGGAATTCAAAGCATGAGTAGTAGGTCATGGTAATCTAGTTACCCATGGTGAAATAGGGGTAGAGCAATAAGTTGTTCTATAATATTTATATTAATTGGTAGTTGGGAGCCACCATGGCCAATATAAGTGAAATATAAGATATATGTTCTATTATCAGTGAATTTGTGATTAAGTTATAAACTAAAGACTAATCTAAATGAATATTTATGGTGAACTTAAACTAAATTGATTTGATTAAAGAAAAAAGCAAAAGGAAAGTTAGGGCAAAAAGAAGGTGTTCTGATTTTCAATCTAGACATTATGACAAAATTTATATTTCATCAAGAAATAAATTTAAACTAACACATGACATGAAATAACTACAACACACATCCCACCATGTACCAGACAAATATCTAAGGAAAGGAAGGAACAATGCAATTGAGAAACTATATTCAATTTAAATAGTTACTTCTCAAGTAAATTGCATTAACACATCTATAAGAGAAGCAAGGGAAGTGAAATGAACATAAAATATTTCAATTAACCTAGCATAAGCAAAAGTTAAAAACTTTGCATTCATATCTACATATCAAGAATCAATGAAAACCATTCAAATCTAAACATCCAAATAGATAGTTGAGAAATCAGCCATAATAGAAAACACAAACAAATGTTAAACAATATTTTTAGAATTCCTTGCTTATATTAATTACTCAAAGTTTACACAATATTTTTCTCAAAAATTCCTCCTCTTACAAAATGTTAATACTAATTTTCATAAGATGCTAAGGTAGTACACTGGTCAGTCATGAGATTACAAATATACAAAGGTAAGGACAACTATCCTTTTTAAAAAGTTCTAAAATAAATTCCTCTTTCCAAAGTGGAATGACCTATAGGCAAATGTGATACCAAACTATAACATGCCTTTACAAAAATAATATTCTAGTTTTGAATATTATAAAATTTCTTAATAAATAGAATATTATTAGTTAGCTTGTGGGCCCTATGTTGAATAACTCTCCCATTGATATTAAAAGATATTCATGGATTTTTGATGTTGTCCATCGACTAGCCTTAAGTTGATAGATATCTCTAAGATGAATCATCCTCTTGGTTAGCCAAGTCATCAAAATCTCTATCATTCCTCACCATTGCTTCTTTGATACCCCTTAACTCAGATATTTTCTCTTCTATGGTCAGGATCATGCCCATGACCCTACAGTTGTCACTCCTAGACTAGCCCTGACTCTTGATCTTGACCTATTTTATAACCAAGGTGACTTTGTACTTATACTTTTCATCTGAAATGATGCCTAGGGAGCTAAGTGTGGTAGGTATGGAAAACATGGTTCTAAGGAGCTACTCAATTCCATTTATCATCTCCTTATCATCCCTTAGGACCCTCTCTAAGTTATTCAACCAAGTACTTAAACCCTAGATCTTGTCAACAATTATTCCAATAATTGAATTAAAATGGGTGAGGTTGATGGTCCTAAAGCCAAGAATCTGGTCCTCCATTAGTATGTTGATTAGTTCCTTGATTTTGTCTTTTGAATTCTGCCATTGCACTATTAAACCCTCAACTACTACATCTAGGTGGGCTAATGGAATTTACCTTATCTTCATTTAATTCAAGTAATTAAACATATCATGAAAAGATACATCAAACATATTTATCATTTATTTAGGAATTGATAAGATAACCTATGTCTCAAGATTTTTTTTTTCCTTCTGTAGGTTATCTATCTTTTGATATAGGCCTTTGCTACCTAATTTTAGTTGGACTGAATGGGCATCAACTAGTCCAACTATGTCTTCTTCATGGATTGGGTGTTCACTAGGTGCCTAACCTCCTACTGGAGTTAATCCTAAAAAAGGTTCAATTCTTTGAAAGTTAACTCCTTATTCCCATCCATGGTCTTCTATTTAGTCACTCTCTCTAAGCATGCTATTTATGGATTGAATTGCACATATTGATGAATCTATGATATTTGGAGGTTTTGGGACATCCATCTATGTGTTTCCTAAGGCTCTAGGGGTTTCTACTTTAGTGATACTTGACCCCCTAAGGGTGGTCATCCTTATTTCCTCTTCTTTCATCAAAGCCACTATCCATGGATTTAGCTCATCATGAATAGTGATGTAAACTATCTAGGTCATGGCCCATGAACATTACAATGTTTGAATATTTTGCATCTTACCATAAATAAACCATTTAGGGATGATTATCTCATGAATATGATTCTCATCACTAAATAATTTAACCTCACTCAAAGGATGGGTGAAGGTTAACTTTGGCTAATTCTTTGTAATTACAACCAATGCCAACTTAGCCTTCCTCTTATGTAAGGGTATAACTAGAACTAGGTCTAGAGTTATCACCTTCCCTTTTTATTATTCTACTTCCTTGACTTGTGTTTAGGGATCCTCAATCTATTATTCTTCTTCATTTAACCCATATGCCTTAGTAAAAACTTTAAATGCATCCTACATTATCTCCCCAAGACTTAGTGTAATCATGTCAAGGAACTTAATTGAGGACTCTAGCCTTTTATATTTGGTTAAAGATGAGGTCCCCTTACCAAACCTTTCTTCTAATATCTCCTTCCTAGGTCCATATGCAATTGATTCTTGAGTTTGTTGTAGTGGTTACTCTAGAGGGGGCATAGAAGAGGGTCCAAGTAATAAGTGGTATTTTAAGGGCCCCATCTCCCATATCTCACTAAGTTTTTCATCTCTAGCTAGCCTAGTCTCAAGCCTAATATTATGTTTCTTCAACTTGGCCAACACTTCTCTAAAATTATTGGTCCTAATATATGTCATGTCATGAACATAGAGCCTATGTTCATAGGGGTGGTTCATTATTTCTGATTTTAAATGTTTTGTGACCCTATCATGAGGGTCCCACTACCTCAAATCATTTAATTGTAAGTTTAAGGAGTCTCTATGTTTGGTTATGAAATCCACATGCTCCTATTCTATAGTATAGTCCTAATAATAGTCAAAGGAAAGGGGTGAAGGAGTCCTTCCCTTTTATACTTTCACATACCATCTATGCAATGGAAAATTTGTTATGCAACCTCTAGTTTTACCAATTTGGTTGGCACATGGATTGGTAGTTTGAGGGGATGAACCAAGGTATCTTCTATTTTTCTTAATTATTCCATCTATATATAACCAGATGTCTCCAATTAAATCCACATACTTCTTGACCAAAGATCTGAATCTACCCATAGGGATCCCTATAATAACTTATACCAAAGTTGGATATACAAAATCACAAATAAATTATACATTGTGTCTATATTTGAATATGTGTAATTTAGAATATTGATGGTAAATAGTGTGCCTCACATCAAGTGACTAAATTTTTATGGTAGGGATCTTGGTGGTGGGCAAGAGGAAATCTAGAAGATAGGACATCAATAAGAAGTGGATGATAGTTTTCTTCTTTATGGCTGAAAAATTATGTTTCAAACAAATGTTAATAATCTCACCTATTAGGGGAGTGAGTCCTTTTTCTACCATGAAGTACACATAGGGTACCAAGTTTCTATTAAGATGTGTGGTGGAAGGGGCTCTAGATAATATATTCAACAAGGTCATGATTACTTTGATCCCTTCCCTAAATTGAACAATTAGGATCTTCTCAGTGGGGTCTTAGATTACATGGGTTCTAGTGAACAAGCATGGGGCAAGGACAACATTCAATTCATTCTTACTAGTCCATGCTATAATTGTAGGCAAGTCTACCTAGGGATTGCATAGATTGTATTATATTTCAAATACAAGAGGGTAAATATATGCTAATTTTCTAAAAGTATGTTCATGAACTATCTAATCTTGATTAATTTTACATTCTAAGAAAATGGGGGAAATAACATCAATAAAGTGTAATACCTTAGGTTTTGTAATAACATAGTGGAGAATATTCATCTAGATGGAGACTAGGTCATTGTATCTCTAAAGGATGGAGGCATTATTATGTTCTTCCCTTGTGATGCTCTGCATCTCTTCAATATTAGCAAAAACCTTAAACTAGTTTCTATTTCCTATGTTTAATGTTGTAGCATTAAATTTAGTATCCTTTAAATACTCTTCCCTCATTATCTGAACCTAAATATAACTCTGTGTCATCCCTTTATTATTGCCTTTGTGAGTTGACATGACTATGAAACTTGAAAATACTAATGGTATTCAAGTAACATTTGGCTTAGTTTTCTCTTGCTCAGATAATAATTAAACTCTTTTTGGCTCGACTATGATTGATTAGAGTATAAATTAGGGATTTTTTTGGAAGATAGGGCTTATTTATGACTTTAATGGTGATGGTATCTTAGACTTAGGATAATTCATTCTTTGTATTTGATTTAGACCCCTACCTTTATACCTTTTCCTTTTCATGCCCACTACATCTTATGCTTGTGTGGTGCTTATATGGTATATTTCATGGCATTTGTGCTTGTGTGGTGATTATGTGGTAGATTTCATGGGATTTTTAATAAATGATTTAAAGTAATTATCCATTTTATTTTAAATCCTTATTTTACTTCATGCCATCAAATCTTTACTCATAGATTAATGTGGACCGTTGATCATGATCTTGGGGCTTGTAAGTTATTGGTTGTCTTTGAATCGACCTCCACAGTTGTGCCACATAACACCTTTATGGGCCTCCTGGGCTCTAAATTTTATCAATGAACATGTGCTCACCCTATGTCAATCATGTAGTACTTTAGGAGTCTCATTTAATAGTCACTATCAATTGTGCTCCATCCAATCAGCTTGATCCAATTAACCATGAGCCATTAATCCTACAAGATGCATGGAATTTAATTAGCATCAAGATATAAAAAGGACTTAGTCTAGGTAATTTATACTAAAATTTATTTCATGTTAATAAACATGACATATAATTTAGGTTAAAATATTTAAGTTAAGTTTTAGAACACATATAAAGGGGTCCCGATTAATAGAAGGATCTAATGCAAGGTTTTGAATTAGGGTTTTATTGTATTGAAAAAACATGATAAAACTTTATGTTAAAACTTCTAAGCTATATTTTATGGCATAGGGAAATTATATAAGTCTTTAGCCTAAGTTTTATTGTATTTAAATAAATGCAATTAACACCTTAGAATAGAGACTTAAGTTAAGTCTTTGCCTACAAATATTAGACCACAATATAATTTTATTATTGAAGTTCAAAGAGTTTAAGTGCTTTTATATTTTCCAAAAAAGTGGGATACATTTAATTTTCAACACAAGTAATAAGCTTTAGCAATGTTTTGAAGCATATTCTTATGTTTAAGAAAAATAATTAATGAGCTTAAATTTGTTGACCTCACAGATGTCAATGATGCCCTCATGAGCATCGAATGATGTTTGTGAGAACATAAAATTTAAGTTCAAGAAGATCATTAGGTCCATAGATCTTGGATTTAACACACTCCATCCAATCATTTGGTCTTGACCAAGTGCAAACTATTAATTAAGATCCAAGCACATGCATACCATTGGTCCTTACAATCATGAAGAATATCGAGTTAGCCCATGGATCAATGCATATGAAAATTAGGCTAGGTTAAAGGCCTAAGTATTTAATGCATAATAAAATAGGTCCTTTCACATATTATAGTCATAAGCAAACATTTTAGCCAAAGATTTATTATATTTAAATAATACAATAATCCTTAGGGTAAAAAATTAGGTTAAGTCTAACTTTTAATACAATGGGCCCTTTTAACTCTAAGCTCAAATATGAGATTTCTGCATGGTGACTCCATGGGAATCCTCAAATATTGACTCTATTTGACCCCAATAAGGGTCCACAGAGTGTCAATAGAGATTTGGGTTCCTGAGATGGTGAAACTTGTGATCCTCACTGGGTTTTCTTAGGCCTTTGACATTTCAACACTGAATTCACTCAGTTAGATCTTTTTTAGGTGAGTAGTCATAGACCATTGATCACAATTTGGATGCTTACTTACACATGATTGGATATTTTCATAAGTTTTATCCTAATTTTTTGTTATATTAATAAATACAATAAGACCTTAGGGTAAAACTTAGGATAAGTATGTGTTTAATAAAATTGAACCTATTTAATCTTGAGGGTGATCATGCATCATTATAACTTTGGTCCCACTTAAGTGCGGATCATTGATCATGATCTTAGGGCTCACATGGGATTGGTCTGATGGATCAAGGCTTTGGATTCATCGAGTCTTCTTTTCTCTATCTAATCATTTTACATGATGAAGTGAGAGATGTTGATCTTGTAAAGAGGCAAGATGCTTAATTTAGGGCTCGAGTCGATATAGGAACTTAAGCTAAATTTTTAATACTAAAGTCTCATTTATGTTAATAAAAATCAATGGGGCCTTAGGACTAAGACATTAGGTTAAGTATGTAATAAAAGGGACCACATGAAGTAAATAATAGGGCCAAGTTAGGAACATAGAGGACCTTGTAAACATAAACATTAGACCTCATTAAAATAAACATAAAAATGGGGAAATATAAAGTGATCAAGCATAATATTTTAGGCTAAGGTTTGACAATGTTAAAAAACATGACCAAACCTTAGTATAAAAATTAGTATTGAATCTAAAGTAAGTTTAGAAATGTTTCTATTAAATTGGATCCTACCAAATTTGAATTCAATCCAAGGGTCCAAGATATAGTTTTCTTAAGGAGGGATTCAAAACATGAATCTAAATATGAGCTCTCGTTGACTAAAGGATAGTAAGAGCCTCAATGAAGATAAAATTGTGAAAATCCCTAGTATGATCCATTAATAAGAGCTCCATGAAACCTATAACTTAAGACATGAGGGTCAACTATTAGCAACATTAGGCAATGGTTAAGCAAAAACATGACCAAATAGGCCAACTTATTAGGCATGGATGATCTTCAAATTCTAATAATGTGTAGAATATCAATCTTTTAGTGTTAAGGTTCAAAATATGCACAAGGGTCCCTATGTTTTAGAAATGGGGGTATGTTGACCTCAACATAATCTTCCCAAAAACACTTTGGCCTACTTAATAAATTGAAAATAATTTGAAAATGAAACTGCTCAAGCCTTTGTTAAAATATGGAAAACTTTGTCAAACAAATGTGAACATAACATGGTTGATGATAATCTATTCCATATCTTTACCAATGCTCTCTATCCTAAACTTAAATATAAGGTCCACACTCTCTCTCCACATACATTGAATAAGGTTATTGACCAAGAGAAATGACAAGATTTCCTTATACATCAAATAAAGTCACCCCAACCTTCTATAGGTCTCATCTCTTAAGAAAAAATCACAATGTTACCAATGATTGTGTTACATATTCTTATGACACCATTCACAATGTTCAATCTGTCATTCCTACCCCTTCATTGGAACCAACTTCCCCTTCTCAAAAATATACCAATCTTCACTTATCTTCACCAAACACCATTAATGTTCATAAACCTTTATCATCTATTGAATTTCTTAAGCATCTGCCTAGGCCTCTTCCATGAGAACTTGACCCTACTCATCCTATGAAATCTTAGTATGATCATAATAAGTTTTTTTGGTTTCATGTTAGTTGGGGTCATTCTCATGAGACCTATAAACAGATTCAAAATTTAGATATGTAATTTCTTCTTGGTCCTAATTTTGATCACACTTCTATCATTTAAAAGCATCAACAAGCTTATGAAATTGATTTTAAGGATTATAAATCTCATGATAAAACTCAAGCCTTGAACCAAGATAATACTCATTTGGTTATTTAAAAATACCCTCTTCATAATCATTAACCTATCCAAGATAATCAAGACAAATCCACCCCTTCCACTTCCAAAGAGAATGCGGTTAACATGAATAATATGTGAAGGGTGGTTGCTTTTATTGATTCCCAACCTATCTACACTCCTTCATTTATAATATATCATTGTATCTAGGGTTCTTCTCAAACTCATTTAAATGAGTTGGGGCAAGATGATATTATTAATTTTGATGATCCAATTTTTGATTCTCACTTAGATAACACTTCCCATTATTTTTCTACCACTATTCTATCATCTTCTAACACTAATGATACTAAAATTTCTACTAACACTTATACCATTTATCAAAATAGACTTAAATTGGATAATTCATCATCAAAACATGATTTATAACCTTTTTCAAAACTTTCTCCTTCTTACCAACATAATTTCCAATGCACTTTGGTTCCTCCTTTTGAGGACCTCCTTAATCATTATGCACCTATATCTAACAACCTTATTATGAGTAATGATTAGTGGGATCCCATCATGTAGCTCACTAATCTCCCATCCCAAATAAAATTCCTTGAGCTTATGATGAATTTTTCACATCATATAAATCATCTTATGAAACTATTATTCAAGATGAATGTCCCTCATCCTCCCCTAGTAGGATGGGAAGTGGACTTATCTGGATTCAAGGATAGTATATTAAAAAAATGTGAATAGATGTCTATCAAAATTAATGAAACTATGGACATTTATCTTTATCTAGTATTTCTTATAGATTATATGATTCTCAATTAGATTATACTTTGTATGGATGATCCTCCCTTATTCATTAGTGTTAAAATAGGTGATATCCAAGTTAAGTGTGTATTTATTAATGAAGGTTCTAACACCTACGTTCCATCTCTCAACTTTATTAAGACCTTTGGATATTTATAATGCAATCTCAAGTCTACATGTAGCACCTATCAAGGATATGATAGAAGGAAAAGGCCTCCTCTAGGTTGTGTGTGGCTTCACATTACTATCCCACCTATCACCATTCATGTGAAGGTGATGATATTTAACTTTCCCCATTATTATAACATCTTACTTGGTAGGCCATGGACTCACCATATGAGATATATTGCTTCTTATACCTACCAATGCATTAAATTCCCTCATAATGGATCCATTTATAGGATTTAGGGTGACATTAACCCTTAAAATTTCAAATAATTCCAAGACCATGGTGTCTTTAAGATTCTTACTCTTAAACCTTTGCCCAACATTTTATTCTATGAATTTCAGCATCTTAATTTTCTTGTTAATTCAACCTGATATTATAATGGGAATCTTGAATGCATTGGGAGCATTACTCCTAACCTCTTAGATTCTAATTATGATGAGCCTAATGAGATTAACCAAGATTAAAACTTCTAATCTCTCACCTCACCTCATCTTGTAGCTTCCTACTTCCTTGCCTCTTCATTCTCACAAAAATCCTTACAATGATAGAGTCAAGGTCCTTTAGGTGTGGTATACCAATAAATTAGAAGAGGAGAATAAAAAAATCTTTTAGTGCTATCTACTTTCTCACACAAGTACCCAACATTTTTAGTAGACTAATAGATCTATAAGGGGTCCTAAGGAATGGGGAACACATCATGGGAAGGTAGGTCCATTTTACTTTTCCTTTTACCATTATACCTTCATGAGTTGATCTCAGTAGCATGATTATATGATTACAAGGCTTTGTGTCTATAGAGAATAGGTTTCCTTTATACATTGATGGTCACTAGTCACTTAGTGTCTTCTCATGTCCTTAGTATGCCTCTTGTATCCTAAGGTATTCTCATAAGATGCCTAAGTATTTATTTTCACACTCCCTTTTTCATTCCCTATATCCCTCATATTTCCTCTTGAGAAATATTGTTTTGTCTACTAATCACTCCCCTTGAGATCTCATTTGTGAGTTGCATTATAAGACCATGGATAGGACCCAATATGCCTAAACAATTACCACCTTTTTCCTTCCTATTATCCACATACCTTGTTACCCATTTGTCTTGTTTATTCCACCCTAGTGGTGTTCTCTTTGTGAGTTGTAGTGTAAGACCATGGATAGGACTTGACATTCCTCACAAAATTTTCCAATAATATAAGTCACAAACAAAATTACATTGTCAAATATGAGATTATATGTGATTGATTATGAAGTTACACATCATTGACATGTTTCCCATCTTGATTTAGTATGTTTTATGATTATTTCATTTATCTTTTGATTTTATCTTCTTATTTTCCAAGTGCATGTAATAGTACAACCATTTCTTGAATTTTTCATACTTCCCATATTGAATTAGTGTGATTAATTTAAGACCAATATTTTGCCAATTTTATTTTTGTCTTATACTTCCCAACATGATTTAGTAAATTTGATTAACTTAATTCATTTTTTATTATACCATATGTGAATTTTACATACCTTTCATTTTATTACATTGTTTTCATACTTTCGAATGTGATTTAGTATGATTTTACTTGTTTTAGTTTGGTGCAAAAATATTTCACTTTGGTTTAATAACAAATTATTTTTGTACCATCCCTTGGTTCTTTATACTTAGTCATTTTCTTGTTATTAAACATTTATCAACTTGAAATAGTGTGTATTAAATTTTTGATTGATTATATTTTACCAATTGCTTTTTACCTATTTCTTTTTAACCATGTATGTGTTCTCCATAATGCTAGAAAAGAAACCGTATCTCATATAATTTTTTATAACATATACAACAACAACAACAACAAATAAATACATGTGATAGAAATAAATATATCCAAAGCATCCAAAACCACAACCATGATGATGACAACATACACAATCACCATCAATATGCCAAAATGATACATCATATATATACCTCATGATTTTTTAATAGAACAAGTACAACCATATACAATGTTCTAGCTCTATGGTTGGGATCCATCATGTCTATCTCATAGCCTAGCCACACTACCTATCGAGGCCTTAGTTTTACTCCTCTAAATAGTGTGTTGTAAAGAGACAATTCAAGATCTCAATCCATCCACCTATCCCTCTAGATGTACCACCCAAGCTTGTACCTATGCCAACTAGGCTAAGGTCACCATGTGTGTTTCTCTCTCATATTCTTACACCTATGTCATATGGATTAGGGTCATTATATGTGATTGTGTTATCTGCATCACTATTACTAGATGCATATCTCTCTCCTCTACTAGGGCTTACCATAGTTGTATCTAACCTATACCCATCTATACTAGTGGTTTTATTCTTTTTATGTGTTCATAGCTACCTCATTGCCTCCCCTTATACTTTGAACTATCTTGCCTAAGCTATGGTAGATGATATATTAGGGCCCTATAATGTAGTAGGGTCATATGGTTACATAGTCTCATTTAGGATGTTATGGAATGATCCCCTCACAAGGGATCCCCATCTCTCTTCATCCTCAACTATGCCTACAAAATCATACCTTGATAAATATTAGATCACTATTATATCTCACAATATCTATCTATCTCTAGTCTCTATGTCAAAATAAAAACTTAAACAATAATTGAATCATCTTTATTGCCTATTTGTGTCTCAACCACTATGATCTCACCATCTATGTGACCACCTAACATAGTCTCTCAATCCATGTGGTCTCCTAAAACCTCCTTTATAGGTCACCTCCTTAAATCAAATCTAATTGTCATGGCTTTTATCTACCTCAACATACACCTGAGTGGCCTCTCCATGATCCTTCTCTCCTCTGGCTCACCTACTAGGTCATCAATGATAGTGATAGTCTCCACTCTCTCCTACTCATGCTACCTTCATTGACACCATGTATTTTATGGTCACTACTCATCTAACTATGGATTTTGTGGTGGTATCTTTGGTGCCACTACCTACGTACCCCTCTCTTCTTGCTCTACTCCCTATCATGCTCACCCAATCTATGGTCACTCATGACATGGTTCAAGTGTCAACCTTATCACTAGTGTCCCTAATCCCCTCCTTCCTCATGGCTCTCTCACATGTTGAGCCCATAGCTAAATCATAAATATCATTTTTAATAGATGAGGTAAGCACATTTATCATGGTACCCATACCACTATATATGGCTTTCTCCAATAGGTGTAGTGTTTGACTACCTCTATCCTCATTATAGCTAGTACAATTATGTGCTATCTTGACCATGTAGTCTTTATGTGCCCATATGGATATGACACTATGTCTATGTGTCTCACCATCTACAACACTAGTTTGTGGGGCATATCCCATGCTACCTGGTCCTCTCTCCATCTCTACACTCAAGGTGACCTATCATTGATTACATGGGGTAACTCAGCCAATTGATATATGGGAAACCTCTCATCTATCCAATCCATCAATAATATGATCAATATTATCAACTTTTACTCTCTAACCAACACCTCATAAATATCATGTATAAGCTAGACCCAGATGACAGACCCAAAATCATATAGTAGTCCCTACTCTAAGATCATCTTGATCAAGGCTACCATGAATAGTGGTACCTTATCATCCAACTTATGGCATAACACTTGATGTGTCATAAGACCTATCATAAATTTATAGAATCTCAAATCTATGATGCATATACATTAAACATAATAACTCTCTTGCCCACCAATATCATCTCAAACCCTGTAGCCCACATAACTAAGGATCTCCTCTCCTCCATGTTATTTGGTATACCTATAGTCACTAGTACTCCTATTATCGATAGCCCTAGGATGGCATGTACATCCTTTAGAGTGATAGCTACATTAACCACATCCCCATCCACCTCCTATTTGAAGGTGTTAGTTAACCATTCCCAACATCCAAGGAACATGACTAATAGATATGTGCTCAGGGGAATCCTACACATATTAGCTATCCCTCCTAGGCCTATAGATACTAGTCTAGCTCTATCTCCTATCATTAAATGCTTTAATAAATTTGGTAGCCAAGATGCATATACAAATCACCAAATTCTAAGTCATCCCTACAACCAAGAAACAACAAAGATGTATTAGATCTTCCATGTCATGTATAATCACAATACATTATTTTCAAAATTTTAATAAAAAAACCTAAATTAATTTAATTTATTCATTTTTACCTATTTTTAGCCTACTTGGTCATTTTTATTCTTAGTCATTTCAGGCCATTCTAGCCTTCTTTTTACCTTTTGCATGCATTTTCATACCATTCTAGTTCTTTGGTCAACCTAGTTTGACCAAAATTCTCTTATTTTTTACCTAGTTGAGTAAAAAATCTAAATCAACCCTCTTCTTTTCCCCTTCCTAAAACTACATTATCATTTTGGACTTTTTAGATTAGTTGGTAAAACAATACTAGGTTGGCAGTCTACAAAACATACAGGCTCAACATAATCCTACTAGGTCAGCAGTGTGGATTTTGCTCCTTTTCAGCCTACTGGGTCAACTGGGTTGACCCAATTGTTTTTCACTGTCGACCCCTTGAATTTTCCTAAAAAATGTCTTTTTTTAGTTTTATCCATAATTCCTTCAAACCCATGTCCTATCTTGGATTTTCTTACCTATAACATCTAATTTGGCTTCATTTTGACATCTATAAATGCTTAAAATTATTATTTTTTTATAAAAATACACTTAATTCATTAAATTACTCTAAAACTAGTGTAAGATTCATAGTTGCATACCTTTAGTGCACCCATTAGTGCTCTTGGAGATCTCCCTCATCTAGCTTGTTATCCCCTCGCCATCCTATCTCATTTAGTCTCCAAAGTTCTTTTCCTCTCCTTCACAAGTCAACATAACCAAATGATTTCTCTTTCCCCTATTTAAAAACACTTTTAAAACTTCAAAGTTTTCAATTATTTTCATATAGATTCATTATTTTGATTATTAATTTTCTTATATTCATTCTTTTTTCAAATTTTAAAATGCTTTGGATTCATGATGACGTAGAGAATAGTTTCCACTATCATATGTCTTTTTTCCAATAAATGACTTTTAGTTATTTTTTTCACTAACTTCTACAAGTTCACCTAATTTTCATCACATTATATGCCTTCACTTCTCTTGCAATATAATTCTTTATCTACAACACTAAGGTAAGTAAATGTATGTGTTTTTCAATTCTATCCTTTCATTTATCTTATTTGTTGCTTACTACACTTTACTTAGCATCAACATTGTGTGTTATCATGTTCTATTCTGAATCACCAACTTGTGTTGCACTTATATGGCACATTATGAGCTTGGAGTGGGCCATATGTATACACATTATATTTTCAAGCTTTTACCAATTAATGACATTTTGTATCTTTCAAGAACCTATCGAGTCTCAATCTCTTTGAGTGTATGCCTTAAAGGGTGCACCGAGAAAGGGGTGGGTAGATCATTGGTGCTTTATAATATTATTGTCACTTTTTCCACTTTCCATCTACACACTTTTCTCTTAAAACCATTTACCTTAAGATTATTATTCTTAGTTGTACCCATTCCAAACATTTGTCATGCTTTATCCTATTTTTCCTTGCCTTTACCCCCTTGTCCTAGTTGACTATACTAAGTTGACTAAGTCAATCTTGTATAGTTTTTAGCCTCTAATTATTATACAAGATTAACAAGTTTGACCCTATACTATCTATGGATATTTTTCACTTGGAATTTTTTTAGGATTTCAACTTACATAGCTTGGGACTTAGTGATTTATCTCTCAAAAATAAATAGGGTCGACTACGTTGACCCTATACACCCAATCTATTTGGAATGATTTAGGGAAAGATTCACCTATATATATATATATATATATATATATATATATATATATATATATATATAAGTTAATTTCCAACCATTTGAGGATATATAAGTGAATAAGAATAAGTGATAATGAACATATACTTATTGACCATTCTACTTGAGGAATAAATCTTAGGGTTTCATAATTTATTTGAGAATATAGATCTTATCTTATGGAGAATTTTTTTGGATGCATAGATAGGTTATGTAGCCTAGAGCTGATTTATCTTTATTATACTTACATACCACAAAAATATTTTTTGAAGCACCTTTGCCAAGGTAAATATCGAGGCTTGATGGGTTCATCTTCAAGGTAAGTATTCTTGACATTATTTCTCCTTTATAAGAGTAGATAGATAATGTAGTTGTGCTTCTCTCTCATGCATTAGGATTCTGTATACATTGATGTGAGTATATGTCTTATATAAATGTTTAGTTTAGTTTATTCTATTTATAACCTCCACTTTTAATTACAAGCTTTGGTTTGCAATAGATTAGATTTACTTTATTGTTTATTAGATATATAGTGGACATTAAACCTAGGAATCTTTTATGTTTGTTGCATGATTTTGTTAGACTTTAGGCTATGGAACCCTTCCTATCATGGTGTATTATAATAAGTGATCCCCTAATTAGGTCTAGTGGATCCCCACATTGGTCATGCTCTTGCTTAACAAATGTATTCCTAATCAGAAGTGTAGGTATGATCTATCTTCTTTGATCCAAGATTTATTTATAGATGTGATGCACTTTTTATTGCATATAGTATGAATCAATTGGAAAGGTAGGTCATATAATCAACACAAGGCATAATACTTAAGACCACAGGAAAATATCTTAGTTAAAAACTTATCATTAGACACTCATTACAAACATGTTATGTGAAAAACTTGAAGGTTTTATTCTAAATCACCCTTACCATTAAACATTATAAGATTAAGTGACACAAAACCTATAGGCAATGGATAAGATAAGTTTTGAAAGGTAAATGGACTATTTAATATTGACTAAGAATTAGTTAATTTTCCCACTATAAACAAACTTTTTTTAATTTTAAAACCTTAGTTTGAAGATCAAAAACTATTTACATATGAGTCTAAGAATTAGGCATAAAAAAGAGTGTAGTGATGGATGATGCTACATGATTATAAACCATAAAAGGTATGAAAACATAATATGTAGGCAGATACATAGTAATCTTAGGATAAACTTGTGTTTCCCCCACATTATGGGGTGGGAATCACATATGTAACCATAAACATAGATGTATGCATAATATCAGTAGTATTAGTATAAACACCTATAATATAATAAATACCTATAAAAATTAGATTATTATTCTACCTTAATTAATTTAGATACCTTAATAAGATAAAATATTTTAGAATAATTCAAATTTATAGATATGAAATTCAAGCATACATTTTAATGTAAAATAATGAAACTAGTTACAATTATCTGAAAAGTGGTATATGATAAATATAATAACTAAAAAAAGGAATGAGTACTTAAATTGTATGTATGAATGCATGACTATGAATAAATTTTTATATTGGAAAAAATATTGAATAAGGGATGTGATTTGTCCAACTTAGGAATGTTTTTTTTCATTTGTGTAAGTTCAGTTCTATCATATATGGGTCAGTATCAACTATGAATATTGAATTATAGTGGTCAGTAGTGACTTATGTCAAAATATGGGTTAGTGAACATATAAACACCTTCAAATATATTTTAAATATTTGTATGTGTGATGTTTAACATTTATTATGCATGCACAAGTCCAAAAATTAACCTCCTTGACCTCAAAACCCTAAGTTTGCTTGTGAGGGATATAAATCTATAAAAACTAAGAAAGTGTAATGGGTTGAGCTAACCTAAATCAACCTAGTTGATGATTGACTATTGCCTATGTATCTAATAATCTAAGGAGGGAGATAAATCCACATGTATTTGTCCTACCTAGTGTGATTATGTATTTGTGTTTGATTTATATATGAATGTAACTAATGATTTGGATTAGATGCTTGAAAATGATTGAATTGACTTGGATTTGGTATGTGTTGATTTGGGTTTTATTTGCACCCTAGAAACCTTAAGAGTTAGCCTCTAATATTTTAATATACATGAATAAATATTCAATCCAAGTCATGAGTTATAGGGTATTGGGTTTTTTAAAGATATTATTGGTGGAATAACAATTAGAAAAGTAATTTTTTTACCATGGATGAGTTTCGATATTGATGAATATAAACCTACTTGATATGGGTGGATATATGATAGATCTAACCTATGGTGGGTAGGACTAAAATAAACTCAAAAGGAGAGGTGGGTAAGGTATAAAAGGAGACCTATGGGCCAAGCAAAATGAAACCTTTATAAATGATAAATTGAACTAAAGGTTACACAAGTAATCAACTACTGATATTTGATGCAATATGATAGGAGAACATTAAAAATAAAGTTAGAATTTTGAGGAAACAATAAATACAATAAAATTAAACATATATAATCAAAGGTTTTCACATTTTTAAGATTACATTAACACATCTACAAGGGGGATTATGATTAACATACAAAAGGTAATTCAAACCATTACTATAAAAATAAGAATAGCTATGTTTAAAAGACATCTCATGCTTAACCATAAAATTAAGATACCAAAATGACAACACTTCTTCCACAATATATAGGTTTGGAGAAGAATAAAGATTTACACATCAATAATAACCACAAAAATTTCCTCATAATTTCATATAAATCTCAATAGCCAAAAATTATCCCCCCTTTGGGATTAGGAGGATACAAATATATATAGAATCTTGGGATGCATAAATCCTCATCTCTCAATCAAACTCTAAAAATACATTTTTAGAAATATAACTATGTGTTAATTATCATGTACAATATGCATCTACAAAAATAAAATGAGGTGATTGCTTAGAATAGATTTATTCAACTAAAATACAATATATACATGAAAAATAAATTAGGAACTTAATGCTCTAACTTATCTAAACATGAAAATACATATTTTTATTTATAGGAGTGTTGATATGGTACCACTAGAAGAAGAAAAGTATGGAACAATAGTTGTATAAGTTGTAGTAGATGGAACTTTCATTGTATCTTTAGTTACAAGTAGAACATGAAATGTAACTAATGATATGCATGATGTAGTTGTAGAAGTTAAAATTAGAAGTGACACATACATGGTCCTAGTTTGTGTTTAAACTAACATGTATTTTAGAGATTGAATACCTTAAGGAAGTGTAGGTGTTTCTCCTACTACTAAAGTTGATTATTTGGATACTTCCATTTATGAATATAATTCATGGCTCACATGTAATTTAATGTCAATGGTATCCAAATAAAGCAAAGGTATATTGAATATATTTGGAAGCTTATCCATTAAATTATTATGTGCTACCAATGCATCTCCCACCTATCTTTTATGTGTGTCCATTAATTTGGAGTTTGTAGTTTTATATCTGCATCCCTTTATATATCTATATATTTATATAACAAATATTTAGTAGCCACTAAGCTAACATTTTTATATTCTTCTAATATTTAAATCCATCTTGACTAAGTAATTCCTTCAGTCATCCATTCATATTCTTTATCTAATTTGATTATCTATGTCTCTATCTTTATCTTAAAAATGTTAAGTAGACACCAAGCTAACATCTCCTTAGTTAACCTTTTTATATTTTTTTAATATTTAAATCCCTCTAAATGGACTACTTCCTTCAGTCATCCATTCATCTTCTTCATATGATTTGGTTATCCCATTAAATGACTTTGTTTCCTTGATGTCAATATTGGACACCCATTCTTATTCAGTGACCCATATCTTGTCATCCTCTTTACTATGATAATTTTTAAGAGGGTCATATCTTTGTTTACCTCTTATTATATCCTCCCTTTCCCTATTAAATTATTCCTATTTATCTTCTACTTATATATTTTAGGGTGAAATAGGAAGAATCTTGGGCTTAATTTTATATTTAATTATTGGTTTAGTAGTAATAGAGGTTGCATAAGGCAGAATGGGAGATGAAGGGGCCATAGTGATGGCATGTAATATTGGAGTGCAATGAGTAGTGACCATTGGAGAAATTATGGGTGGTGAATATGGTGAATAAATAATGGAAACATGAGACAAGAAAGAATAAATACTTACTTATTGGACTAATGTTAGAGGAGGTAATGGAAACATGGAAACTATTTTAGCCATTGTAGTAGAACTTGTAGGTCTTTCCTCACTAGTTATATGTTGATGAGAAGTAGTAGAAACTATGTATGTAATATAACTTGGAGTAGTCTCAACTCTTACTTCAACATCAGCCTCTCCAAATGGTCCATCTTGTTCTTTAATTTTTATTCCTATTTGAGGAGGGGATATAAGAATGGGGGTAGAAACTCATTATTATTTATCAATTCTTTTAGTGTCCTCCTCAGTGATAGTTAAATCATATTAGATCCTATGTGATACAATTATTATTAAATTTACCCAACTAATTCTTATGTAAATCTTAGTATCATCCTCTACCTTCATGAAGACACTATCATGAATGTAGGATTTGTTCCCATATTTTATTTTCACCTTCCTATCATATCTCATAATATCTTCTCTAATAGTTTTCCAAGGGTACCAATACTTAAATGGTGCCTAAATTTAATCCATAATGTGTCCTCATTATTCCAATATATTGGAAGTTCTCCCACCTTGTATATTACATTATAATCATGTTGAGAGGGATTGGATAAATATATGATTACTTACCCCTTCTTAATTCAACATCTACACTATCAGCCAATTATGTATCAATTTGTTAATCAATGAATTTAATATACACAACTAGGGTTGGTACAAAGTTTTTCATTAGTATATTCAATCCTTATTATAGTACACTTCGGATACAACCAATAGTCACCCACATTTTGAACAATATTATTTATAGGTTATGAGATTCTAGACATGTTATTCTCTTATATTTCTTGATATACTATAGGGTAAAAGGTCTCATTAAACCTTTTCATATTCTTTATGAATATGTGCATATTGAGGATATTAAATTCATATAAAATTATATTCTTTGGGTATTTTGTAGATGGTTGACAAGGTTATTCATATTATAAATACATAGTTACAGTCACAACATATACAACATAGGACATCATGTAGAATTTGCCTTCTAACAAAATTCCTAAATTTGTGATTTATAGAATCAAGTCAGAGATAATAATTTCCACCAAGACTATGATTTTTTTGGATCAAAAATAATTCTATAAAAGGGACCCATATTTTGTTGACATAAAAAATGGTTAAGAAACCATATATTCTATTTAGTAGGGACATGGAAATTATCACCCTTGGTTTGAATATGGTAATGGGGATATCCAAAGTAGGGCCTTAAAACACAAAGTTGATTGGCTTGCCAACCCATTCTTACAACATAATGCTAATGTTATTGGAAAGGGACCATGTATTCACCATATCTTACCTATAAGTCATTTTAATCATAGAGAGTTTGTAATACATCTCAAAATCATTCCCACTTATGTACACTACTGGAGTTTTGTTGAGCCTAAAATGCAATATTTTCCTAGAGATTTTAAAAATACAAAGTTGATTGGCTTGCCAACCCATTCTTACAACATAATGCTAATCTTATTGGAAAGGGACCATGAATTTACCATATCTTACCTATAACTCATTTCAATAATAGAGAGTTTGTAATACATCTCAAAATCATTCCCACTTATGTACACTACTAGAGTTTTGTTGAGCCTAAAATGCAATATTTTCCTAGAGATTTTACCATTACAAATAAATTAAGTAATATATCATGCAGATCATTACCTCTAGTTTGGTACCTACGTTATAAAGGCTAACCACTTTTATTGCCAACAAGTCATCTTTGTACCTATGTGTAAACATTGAGAGCTGGTCCTTAAACTTTTAAGGCTTGACTACATTGACCTCATCCAAAATAGTGGAATATTGTTTGAATTTATGGTTCAAGGATATTGATTCAAATGATATGTCATTATATTTAGGATATTGATTAAAATGATATGTTGTTATATTCAGTCAATCTTACAATGGAATATGTAGAAGGAACTAGAGTAAAACATGAGGAAGTAATTGAAAATCTAGTCTAAAATTGACTAGGTAGTGAAAAGCTTGTAAAATCTTGGTTGTAATAGAGTTCTAAATTTGTAGTTTGCAATAAAGATCCATATTTATAATGTGCACTTGATAGATAGAATACAATGTGATTAGACTGAATTTAGATATTTAGAATATATATATTTTGATGTGTTATCTATGAGAATTGAATGTATTAATTCACCAATTCATGTGAATTAATGAAAATAGCCACTTTGACTCCATTCATTATTTATTCTTTCCATTTAAATTTCATAACACCCACTTCCACGACATGTATTTCCATGTGACTTATTTTACTTACTCATGAATGTTTAGTCACTATAATGTGATAGATGTCTCTTTTATGCTTTTTAGGATTGGAATTCATGTCTTTGTTATCTACTTATGTGGCTGAGTGGACACATGTCTATGTATCACTACTTATCTCATAGCTAAACTATATTTTATTATACTTTGTTAGACTAGTTGTGGGTTAGTAGGATGATAACACATGGGATTTTCTTATTTTTCCACTTTCTCAATAGATTTTTTATAGGAAATTGTGCTAAAATCACCTCTAGGTTAGAGAGATGATGACACATGAATGGTTCTTATTTCTCTTCTTGCCTAGAATATCTATAAGAGGGGCTCTATTGATGTCATTGTGGGTTAATGGGATGATGACACATCGATGGATCTTGGTGATCTATTTTATTGAGATATTTCATAAATGTAACTATATTGATGTCATCTCTAGGTTATCATAATGGTGACACTTGGCAAGATCTTAGTGATCCACTTGTCTGAGATAGTCTATACATGGAACTATACTAAAGTCACATCTAGGCTAACAAGATTATGACATGTGAATATATCTCATTGATAAAATTTTATAGGATATTCATATGATGGGATATGATAATGTCATTGAAAGTTAGTGGGATGATGACACTTTGTAATATCCTAGTGATCCAATTTCTTAGGATAGTCTATACATGGAACTATGCTAACATCACCTTGAAGTTAGTGGGATGGTGACACTTGGCAAGATCTTGGTGATTTTCTTTCTTGGGATAGTTTGTATATGAAATTGGGCTCACATCACCTATGAATTAAAAAGATGGTGACACTATGAAATATCCTAATGATCCACTTACTTCAAGACTTAAATTATTTAATTGGGATATAGATTACTGGAATAATGCCATATGGAAAAAATAGGTAATCTCTAAGAGTGTTTTGAGGAATATTTTAAGTATGAAATAGATTGTTTAATAAAAAATGTAGAAAAAAAAACAACTAAAATCAAATGCACCATCCTAACTAGTCTTTCAATCACAAAACAAGCATGTACATAAGCACAATTCTAAATAAAATTGAAGGAAAAAGTTAAATCACATAATATGGCTTATACATAGATTTGATAATAATAAAATTTTGAAACATAATGTAACTTTAAAATAACCTCAATTTCATGATTTTCAACTTCAATGTTATAGAATTCTGGTTTATAAAACCTAAAATAAATATATTCAATTAATAGTGGGCCCATGTGTAAATTTTAAAATGGGGTGTGTGTATTAAGGCACAAAAAATGAAAAATTAGAGGGGAAAATACTCCCACATATTTGAGAACCCAAAATATTAGTAATACATTATATCAAAACTTCATCCTTACCAAGAAAAGAATAAATAATCTAGAGCTTGAAAATTACTCCTACTTCCTCATGCAACATACTAACCCTTTCCATTCCTTAGATCTATATGTGATTTTATGAGTTTATTTTGCCTTTTTTGAGAGTTTTGACAAAGTACTATATAAAAAATATAGATTTCATTTTGACTTCACATTTTTATAACCATAGTAAGGGAAGCTTGGGCATTTCTATACTACTAAATAATATCCATAAACCTAATAGATATACCTCTAATTCCAATAAAGTAATTTATCTACTACTATCCAAGTGTCTATAGTCCCAGTAGAGATTACATGAATTTCCCATCTTATATTAGTTTGTATAATTTTTTTTTGAAACACATATAGAATAAGGGTTATGAATCAGCATTAGTTGGATGGATGTATAAGAAAAATTATTTTAATAAATTTATCCTTGTCAATGTGTATCCATTGATATGTTTATTAACTCTCATCCAAGTTTTAGAATGTAATAGTGCAATTAATATTTGGAGATGGAAAGTATTTATAAAATTTGCATGACAATATTAGATCAAATCCTAGAGTTATAATAAAATCATTTAGTCCAAATAGAACCTAATTAAATCACCACACATACCTCAATACTATAATATCTAGTATAATTAGAATAAATATTTGTGAAAACCAATTGTGCATCCTCATAAATCATCCCCTTTTTTGGTAAGTCTTTATAACTTCAGCATTTAATTGGTCTATTTTTTAATTTTAGAAAACTAATCTAGAAAGCATAACAATTAATCTACTTAAAGTGAATGCAAAAAATAATAAGTCTAATCTAAAAACTAATAAAATTGATCTAGAAAATAAGAAATCTAATCTAGAAAAAAATAAATCTAACCTAATCCTACTAAATTTACACTTACCATCACTTAAAAGATTCTTTAGTTGGAGTAACCATGAAATAATATTTCAAAAATAGTCCATTGACTAGAAAGGTGAGGTCATTTCCTTGAAGGTCTTTCAAGTGGAAGGCATTATTACCTAAGATTTTTGATATTTGATATGGCTCAATCCACAAATGAGTGAACTCATCATGTTATCTTTTCTTCTTATGTGTTTTATCTTATATAATCACAAGGTCTAAAATATTGAAGGCTTTGATCTCATATCTCTTGTCAAACCATATTTTGACAATATCTTGATGTTTATTGAATTTGTGTATTGATTCAATTATTGAATATTCCATCTAGACTATATAAAGTAGTATATAATATATTATTTGATATTAAGTTGGGATTTCTATATTAATGGGGAAGACTGACTATTGCCCATACATTAGCAGAAAAAGTGAAGCATTGAGGTCTTGTTTATGCCTAGTTTGGTCTAACCATAATGCATATTTCAATAAGAAATAACATTCCCTTAGTTAATATTGTGTTTATTTCTTAATGGCATCCATTAAATTATTATCCATAGATTCAACCACTCTATTCCCTTGTGGATAGTATTTAAAAAATAACTTGATGCTGATTTGACTATTATAAGCCCACTTAGTAAATTTAATAGACTAGAAGTTTGGATCATTATCACAAACCAAAGAAATTTGGGTACCAAACCTAGTTAACACATATTCTTCTACAAATTTGATGGTATCCAGTGATTTGGAGTTATTAGTAGTCATAACATCTATCCATTTAGCACAATTGTAAGTATCTATTAGGACACACTTTTGTCCTAATGAAGAGTTTAGGTTTATCACCTCAATGAATTCAAGACCCCATTGGGAAAAGGGGAATCCTTTAATAACTAGATGTAAATGCATGGTAGCATTCTCTTCTTTTTTTATAAATAGATAGAACTCATGGTAAGTCCTAACATGGTCATGTAAATATTTGAGAATCATGGGTCAGTGGTATCATCCTCTTAATTTCATGGGTTGTTGTGTTTCCTAAGGGATGACCACTTCCTATATTTTAATGTAGATTATATAAGATGTTTGCAACTTATTCTATTTAAAAAACCTTAAATATATGCATTCATAGTTATTTTTTTATAATAATACCTTCTTGATCATATAATGAGATAGTTTGAGCCTAAAGCCTAATCTCTACTCTCTATTTAGCTCAAGGGGACATGATATGTGAAAATAATGGACGATTTGAGAATAAATCTCACCACTAGCTACTAGAGTCTCGTTTATTTATTAAACATTGATGCATGGATCAATCATAGTCATTAATTGGATGATTGATTAGCCCTTTACCATATTTTCTAGTCTACATTCAAGATCAAACTCCTAAAGTTTGGCCATCCATTTTCCCCTTCTTTCATAAAAATCATTTTGTCTAAGTGTGAGCTTGACATATGGGTTTGGGATGATGGAATAGGTCTTATTACTCAAAAAATAATGTCCAATTTTTTTAGTAAACTTGATCAGGGCATATATGTTTATTTCTCATAGAGTATTTTGAACTCTACATCCTTTAGGTTGGTACTCATGAAGGCAATGGGATGCTCATTATTTTCCACCTTATGTGTAAGTATAATAAATATAGTATATTTTGAATAAAATTAATAAATATATAAGTATTTATTAATGTTTTAGCTAATAAAAACTGGACCTTGAGTAATTGCTTATTTATTTCTTGAAAATATCTCTTAGCCTTTATTTCCCATTCTATATTAGCATCTTATTTCAGCAAAGCATTCAACTGATTAAGAATCTCTATAAAACTATAAATGATTTTAATTATAACTTTAATATTACCAAATAAAGACTTTAATTCTTTCTTATTATTGGGAGGTGTTAGTTTAGAAATGGCCTAAACTCATTCTGGATCAATGGATATCTCATCCTAAGTGATGGCATGGATTAATAGTTTCCCTTTAGTAACTTCAAAGATGTTATTATTTGGATTAAGAGAAACTTCATATCTTCAAAATTTGACAAATACTCTTTGTAGATGATCTATATGATCATATCTATATTTTGAATACACTATCAAGTTATTCATGTAGATGATGTTGTATTTTCCAACAAGTAATTGAAATGTGGATTCAATTTCTCTCTATAATGTTATTTTTTCATTGATATGGCTAAAAGGAATCCTTTTTTATTCAGGATTTCCTAGCTTAGTGTAAAAGGTAGTCTATATTTTATCTTGTGATTCCACCAACACTTGGTTATAGCCTAAGAATCCATCTAGAAAGGACATCATCTTAGGTCCATTAACCTTATAAATTACCTCATCTATGGAGGGAGAGGTATAGGTATCCTTTTATGATGCTCAATTCAAGTTCTTGAAGTCAACATAGTCTAATTTGTTTGTTCTTCTTCCTAGCTAGCACTAGGTTGGATATCCAAGTATAATTTCTAATTGGAAAAATAATCCTAACATCCAGTAGCTTCTATGCTTATATTTGGATAAAATGTTTTATTATTAGATTAATTATGATCTAGATTCCATGTAATGGTATGGGTGATTAATCTAGGGTTAAATATTTTTAGGTCCACATATGTCCAGATGATCACATCCTTGTACTCTATCAACAAACTCTTCAATTTTTATTTCTCACTTTTAGCGAAACTCAAACCAATGTTCACATAATAAGGATATTGGTTAGTTCTTATATTATCTTTGATAAAATTAGACTCATTTAATTTAAAATAATTCTACTTTTGATCTTGTGGATCTACATTGAGAGGTCATTCTACAGAAATCATTCCCATACTGATGTTATTTTCCTTCAGTTATATGACACCATCTTCTCACATATATTTGATATACATGGGCTCCACATGTTTCTCATCTAATAGATGAGATTTTAAGGTCATATAAATATTCATAAATTAGATAATATTATAATCATACTCAAAGAATTGGAATTTATTCACATTGTCTAGAATAGAGGGTCAAGGAACCAATCTATAGAGAATTCCTACATTTTAGATTCTTGGAGCAGTGCTAGATTGGAAACTAAAGCTTCTAATGAATATTTTGTCTAATTTTTATCTCTTAGGATACCCTTGATTTTTAATGCTTAAAAGTACTCAATTAGGTCCCATGATACATCTTTATATTTCTTCAATTAGGTGATCTTGCATTGATATTTCTTTTTAATTTGGTTAATAATTAGCTCAGAATCATTAAAATTTTGTGACTACCTAATATTATACTTTAGCATGAATTTTAATCCAAGGATTAGAGATTCATACTTAGCTATATTTATGGTTAAAATAAATTACAACCTATAGGTATACATGTACTACTTACCATCTGGGTCTACCAAGGCTATGCAAACACCAAAACCTTGTTTTGATTAGCTTCATCAAAATGGAAAGTCCATAGTTGAGAAGGACCTTTAAATTCTTGTTCATGGGGTTATTTTTTGGTAGTAAATGTGTATAATTATTCATGTGGATATTTGAAGTTAACCTTCTCATTATTAGAATTGTAATAGATGATTAGGTACTTCATCTTTAGTTCTTTGTCCACCTAAATATGATTAGATACTTATTTCTAAGGAATCCAAATGTGTGATAATTTGGTGAACATGTACCCATTTAGGGTGTTTGACAAATCATGACTTAGTAGTAGGCCATAATATTTTGGAATGTCAACAACTAGAATATCTATACATTGTTGTACATGTGGATCTGATGCCAACTAGATATTCATATTTTTTAATCCACTTTACACAATACATAATATATTTCCAAATGTAGGAATATTATTTTTGGCTTATCTAGGGTCAAAACTAACATAATTCACATAGTTGTCATCAACATCACATTAATTAAGGCACCTAAGATAACTAGGCAATTATGCACATTATTTATAAACATTCTAATAGTTATTAAAAATGGTGGTACATTAGGTTTTTTTGTAAATAACATCACATTTGTATGTGTAGCTTTGGACTTATCATATGCTTAGGGAATCTTGGATATGACATTGAGTAATAACTCCTTCTGTTTAATGATCTAATCTAGTTCATGTATGATGATATTAACCTTGATCTTATTCATATCATTAACAATATTGTACCTAACTCTTTTTTATAGTTCCATTAACTACAAATAATCATCCATTATGGGGAAGGTGAATTATTATGGGCCATAGAATCTATAAGAGTAGTAGCATTATAATTTAGAGCCATTAAAGTGGAAATAGTCTATTTTTTACTCAAATTTTAATTATTCCTTTAGAACTATTGGAATGCATGGATATCATTTGTATTATCCTCTGGTTTATTCATATCCACTACTAGGAAGGGGAAGTCATATGTCTCAAAGACCATTTATATATTGGGATCTCATGGATTAGTAGAGGAATATGGTTATGTCAAATTTACAAAACATTCTTATCTATCCATCTCCGTATAAAACATATCTAAAGAAGTGAATAATTCTATAAAATCCAACTCAACATGTTGTGTTATGTTGTGAACTCATCACTAGTTAGGAAGAGTTACTTCCATGATATTTATTTTTAGTGCTCTATTAAGTGGTAACTACTCTAGATTGTTTCTAGACCTGGTCTACCTTCATAATCTAAATATTTGATTGTTATTTTATCTACCAATGTTACCCATTTGTTTCTACATGTTTAGAAACTAGTTTCTTAATTTATACACTATCCTCTTAATAGATTAAATTCTATATTTATGGAATCATAATTATTACCTTATATAGTATCAGTATTAACTAGTATCAAGGACTAATTCTAGTTTTATTGGTGTAATCATCTAAAAATGACACTTGAGTGCCAAGAGTACTATTTGAAACCATCAATACCTATATTATCCCTATACATATCTTATCTCCTATTTAGACACTTATCTATCCTTCATGTAGGCCACACACATCCCTAAACATCCCTATAGTATTCTTAGACCCTCACTTTAATGTCCTAGCCCCTAGTGCCTCAGATTATGCCACCTAAACATTAAAACCATAATTTAGATAGTAGTACTAATGGTGATAGTTATATACATCCATTTACAATCACCATATTTATGAAATTATCAATCTAAACACTATTCTAAGATAATACACAATTTGGGCTAAAATCACTAAAACATGATAAATGGTTGAAACTTGTCATGCATAAGTAGTGATTTAGGCTAATGTATCCCTGAATGAGGTAATGCATTTTATGTGATTATTATCTTTTCTCAAATCACTTCAAGTCAAATTATGATCATGCAAGATAACACTCTGGACCACTTAAAACTTTTAAATTCAAAATCACACATCATATGCATGTGTTACTTCATGTCCATAATGCCCTAATCAGGGCATTGTTCCATACACAATTGACACCTTCTAATTATAATTTAGTCAAATTATGACTTAATAAAATAAATTTTTTGACTTGATTGATTAAGCATGCAATATATTTCCAAAAAATTAAGCAAAGACACTTAAGCAAATTAAACCAAATCAAGAGCCTAAGTGAAAATTTCATGGAAGTTATTAAAAATCTATTTATTAGAAATTCATTCCTCAAATCTACATCATCCTATGAAATCATCAATGGGGTGGAATTCATAGGACATTAATGGAATAAATATTAGGATTAAGCCTTCTCATGCCTCATCAATACCCCATTTTTCCAAATATTTATGGTTTGTCCCTCCAAAATTAAATCAGTTCATGGCCACACATCTTGATCTTAAGATGAACAGTCATGGTTGATCCTCAAAATTTTCAAAAATATATAAATAAGTGAGCTAAGAACACCATTTTTAATCTTTAGTTATACAAACTTACTATGTAGAAATTGCTATAGAAAAGCTTCACCTATTTGCCCAAATTGATCAAACTCATGAGCCTAAGCCATTGTTACACTAGGAAATGATGGATAAACAAGATACTCATCATTGACATAGATTTGGAGTACTAAATCTAGGGGAAAACATGATTTTTGGTTATTCTTGGAAGGAAGGACATTATTTGGAAGGTTTGGTAGTAGTCCTTTAAATAACTCTTATAATTAATTATCAACACCCATGAGGGAGTGGGCTTGATGTTTTAGTGTTTTTATGCTTATATATAGATATTTTCTTTACTAATGCATGGACTAATGCATCTTATAATCATAATCTACATTTTGGCATGCCTGGTGGGACTCTCATCTCACACAAGTCTTTATACCTTCTAATTTTGTATTTCGAACCTCTTTAGAGGATGTTTTACACTTATTTTTCTCTCATTTTATGTTTTTGTGGCTTATGAGAAAAATGAAAAGATCAACCTATGAAATGGTGGGATCACTATAAAAGTCAGCAAGATCAACCTAAACATTAGTGAGTTTACCCTGTGAAATGGTGGGAAAGTGTCCATGAATGGTGGGATCAATTTTATTCAATTTCTATCTATCTATGTGTTTTACAAAATTGGTGGGATCACTCTATAAATTAGTAGTATCACTATGTATAATGGTGGGAATGCACTATAGATTGGCAAGATCACTCTATAGATTAGCAAGATCAACCTATAAAATGCCAAGATCACTATGGATCAAAAATTAATAGGTGACTGTTATTTTATTTTTATCATTTTAGAAGAAATGCCCTGTAATTCAATGAGATAACCCTAATAATCAATTATATTTCCTTATCAATTAGTAAGATTTCAAACTAGCATTTCTTTGCTACTATATTTTAGTTAAATTGCTCTAATAATGGTAGTAATGCATTATAGATAGGTAAGATCACTTTGAAGATTTGTAGATCAACCTATAAAATGGTGAGATTACTCTAGACTAGAAACTAATAGGTGAATGTTATTTTATTTTTATCATTTTGGTGGAAATACCTTATACTTTCACAAGATCACCTTGCTAATCATCAATATTTCCCCATCAATTGATGATATCTTAAACTAGTGTTTCTTTGTTATTATCTTTCAACAAGGTCAATCTTTGGAATGGTAGGAATGCACTATGGAATAATGAGATCACTTTGTGTAATGATGAGATTGACTTGCATAAGAAAACAAAGACTTAAAATAACAATCTAGAAGTTTTTTCTAATAATTTCACACCCTAATTTCAGATTCTAACACCTTATTTATAGGATTCAAGTTAATTATTCTCTATTTCATTAACAAGAAAAGGAAAAATTCATTACACACTTCATTTTGGTGATTAAAATTAACTCTCACAATTATCTAAATACTCTTAAGAGTTCTATTTTCATGATTGTTATTGAAATTGTTTTTTTTTATCAAAATGAGTGATGAATGTATGCTCTCCCCTTATCCCATTTAAGGAACTTGAGTGACCAAAAATGCTCATTATTTACATTTGGTACCTTGTCTAAAGTTTTGAAAATAAATTCATTATGGCCCTCCTTAAATCCATATAGTTTGGGTGATGTTAAGATGACCATAAAATCTTTTCACTTATCTTTATTTTTTATGCACTTTGGCTTATGAGTGGGAGTTCATAGCCTCCTCATAAGTTATCTAGAGAAGAGTTGACTTGATAATTCATCTCCCATAATTGTTTCAACCCCACTCCATGGTGGGGTATATAGATTGAGGGTGACCCATTAGAACACTTATTATTAGCATTTAAAATAAGATCTATTAGTGGTTATCATCTTTAAATGATAAGGGAAACTTGTATATCACACTACACTAAACAATTGATAGATGTAGTGGTTTTGAAAAGGATAAGACCTTTTAAAAATAATCTAGTTGATGTCAGCATGTCTACTATTAGCCACACTTGGGACCATCTAGATGCACAAAAATGTAATTTTTAGAATAACCCGTTTGTTATAGACCTAATATTGATATATGGAGAGTAGCCCAAAGTTCTATTTCGCCATACAAAATCTTGAGAGAAGAGGGGGTGTAAAAACCCTAATTTTCATTCACTTTTTATTTTGGATTAATAATTAAAAATCCTCTCAAGAACATATATATAGATTGAATTCAACAGTATTATGCAACTTTGTCAATTTTATGATTTTAGACGTTACACTTAGGTGTTTTTTTCATTTTATCCTTTACTTGATTGGTCTTTTTGAGTCTAAAAATGTTCATTTGTAATCCAAAACATGTCATAAGACCAAATATCTTCATACACCATTCTATTTAAACAAAGAGGCATTTTGATGACCAAATTAAAAACACTTATTGCCTTGTTCAAATCTTTAGTTCAAAAATTGTGTTTGTAATTTTTAATAGCATTTTTGTGCTTCCTATTTGAGTCTAGAGCATTTGCCCACTTTGAAAAATCTCAAAGTCCTTCATTTTTTCTATATTTAAAATCTCACCTTTTAAGTTCTAATCAAAGCTACTATCATTTTACCATTTACACTTAGTTTGGGTAGCTTGGTTATGATTTCTCATTTGTATTGAAGGTTGTTACCTAGACTCATTATAATTTTATTCTTATCGTGGGATTTTATCAACTTGTGTTTGCTCATGCTTTAATTTTAGGTACCATTCTATATATTTTTTACATGTGGTACCATTGTGATGCCCATTTAGTTTTGGATTTGTACTTAGGAGTTATTGTGTTAATTCACATTTTGAGCTTATTGGTTCTTGTTATCTTCCTAATAAAAAAATCCTTCTAATTTTCTGGTAGCAACTCGTCGTAGTTATATCTAGATTTTATGGTATTGATGTATCTTTTACTTAAGTTTATTTTACTAGCCTACACTTTATGTTCCAAATGTATCTTACCCTCTTACAATTTAACAATTTCAACCCACCAAATTTGAGTAAATTTGTAACCACTTTCTTTTAATTGTGAGGTATTACGCCACTTCCTTTTATTATAGCCTCATCTTACCTTATCATTTATTTGAGGAAATATAAACACCAATTGTAAATGTTTGTAAAACACATTCCACATATTATCAAATGTAGAATAACCATCTTTCAAGCATGACACAAAGGTATACTCATAGTGGGGTCTCTTACAGCCCTAGTTATGAGGAAGAGAATTTTTATGATAGATAGGATAAATCCATCATGTTTAAATATATCCCAACAATTGTAGGTCTAAAGAATATTATTATGAACATCAACCCTTAGAAGGCAAAGATTAATCCTTCCTAAGTTTGATAGAATCAGGCACTAAGTTACCACTATATTTACCTATGTAATAATTTCACACACTTGTTAGGATAAAAGAGTAACAACAAGAAAAATCTCTCACTTGTATTGAAAAATCCAATATTTATTCTTATATCAAGGTAAAATAAACACTCATAAAGTCTAATCCCAATGATCAATAAATTATTACCAAGATCAATAAAATTAGTCAATGATATGTAGAATAGCTTATTGTAGACTTAACAGACTCTTTGGCTGCAACTTCAATCTACAAAAAGGATTTTAAAGAATAATATAATATGATAGATCAAACACAAAATACCCTACTTTATCCTACATATATGATAGATCTTGGCACTTCATGAAAACAAAACAAACCTAGGGATACTTCACAACATGTTTCACTAGACACAAAGCATACATTATTCAATCACCAAGAGGATATTGTCCCTTCACATAACCAAGCAATGAAAAATTCAATACATATTGGGGGTATTGTTCAAAACACTTTTTCAAGTTCCTTAAAACCATCACATCCCTTTAGTTGATTGATCATAGACTCCTCAAAACCAATAGTATACTTATAATTCATAGTGGTAGATTTAAGGAAATGTTTATCAACCACCTAAAAATTAGTAGATGTCCTACTCAAGGATAAAATAGAATAAAGTCTCAGATCATAGGGTTTATATCCCTAAAAAATAATGCAATATGGGCGTATATCACCCCAAAAAATTATATTCCACATACAAATGCACCAAACATGTAGGAGTGGAATTTGACGAAGGAAATCACATCAATATTGGAGATGGGAAACCGAGTTAATAAATATAAGTTTGATGAGATATGCCATATCCATTCAACTTAAGTATTCTTTAAGTCCCCTTTCTACCTCATTTTTAGGCACCTCAAATTGATAGATATAAAGGGAAAGGTGACCCTTGATAATATATCCAAGCCTTTTTCATATTATGCCAAGAGGTAGCCTATATTAGTTTTTATTTGATTTGCTTGTTTTCATGTAGTTAGGCTAGATAATCTTTAGATTGGATCCTAAATTACCTAAGGAATCGATGGTCAATTGGAATGATTTATTTGAAAAAATTATCAACCATTTATTTTACAACATTGAACATGAGTTGACTATGGTCAGCCTATGTAAAGTAAAACAGTAAGATGGAGAAAGCTTCACAACATATCTACAACAATGGAGAGTATTAACTAGAGAGTTTCAACACTATTTTCTAGATAAATAATTGGTTGATATATTTGCATAAAACTTACACCCTAAAGTAGTTCATAATCTATGAATAGATTGTGCAAACATATTTAATGAAATTATATACAAGGGTGTGCATATTGAGAAGACACTTATTACTAAAGGCCTTATCAAGATTTACTCATAGGGTCAAATTTCTAATCAGACCTAATCATTTATTCAAACTATTACTAAAAAAACCTAAAGGGTCCAACAAAAATAATAACATGGTAGGAAATGGGGTGAAAAAATATAGGCATGTGCAAATAGTGCAGGCTCCACTGAGTCTAAATATACAACTAGCACCACATAATCCATCAACAACATTATAGAGGGCTCTTCCATGAAGGGTATTCAATAAATATAGAGTATTTATCAAATTAGGAGAGCATATTGAATCCATGTTCTAAAAGTTTGTAGAAACTAATTTTATTATGTGGCCTATACCAAAGACATTCCCTAAATATCAGTCAAAACCTGATTGATATCAAAAAGATGAGTTTTATAACTTCCATTGTGTTATCATTCATAGATTTTATTGATGTGTTTAATTAAGACATATTATTGAGGACTTGATTGAAAGTGGATAAATTGAAGTAAAACACATGATGTGAAACACTCATCAAAATATGGGAATTTATAAAGACCCATTTCCTAAACATAATTAGCATCTAACAAGAAATAATTTGAATCAAGGGTAGAACTAGTGTCAATAATCACAAGGCTAGAATCATAATCAGCATGATCATAATTAGGATCATAATACCCATTCTAATAACCTAGGTTACAATAATATTTATTATTATTATAATATCACTATGGGATGTATTTTTTCAAATCACATTATCACCATCACCATCAAAACTCATGAACTATCCAAAGCTTCTCGTATTAGACATCCCATTATAGGGTCAACACCATCCCCTTCATGTAACATCACATTAGATTCAAGCAATTCTATTGCACCTCTATTTCCATGAGTTACTATCTCTATACCCCCTTCTTCTAATTATAATGACTCCTTATTGAATCAAAATTACACAAACATAACTAGACTCTCATGAATCACCATCCAAGGACCTTTACCTTCTTCTCCTAGTTATAATGACTCCTTGCCATCTCAACATTGTGAAAATGAAACTAGATGCTCACAAATAACCATACAAGGGCCTTTTCCTTCTTCTTCTAATTATAATGGCTCCTTACCAGCTCTATATTGTGTAATCATAACTAGGTACTCATGAATCACCCTCCAAGGCCCTTTGCCCTCTTCCAATTCTAGACCAAACATGAACACTATGCCTTCAGTTCCAAAACTAAACACTACACTAGTCAAGGCTAAACCCTCTCATGCTTCCATTGATAAGACATATGATATCTCAGATGATTTAAGTAAAACCCTTACATAAATTTCTACCTTAGATCTTTTGTATATGTCAAAAATCCACAAAACTATTTTGAATGACAATGGTCCACTATTCCCTATGACATTAACCCTAGACAATTTTAGTAGACAATTTCAAACACTTGTAGGGAATTTATATCCTTTATGATAAGTTATATTCAATCAAAGAGATATGTCTAATCTTGGTCCTAAACATAACAACCCATTCTACATTGAAGTCATTATAAAAAACCATAAAATCAAGTGGGTTCTTATAGATAATATCATAACATAGTATCTCTCAAGTGGCTTCTTGAAGGTTTAACATAGTATATCTCAAGTTAGTACAACATTTGGCATATATTTCCAAGGATATCTAGCTAGGGATAATCATGATCAAGGCATACCATAATGCAAAAAGGGAATCTTTTAGAACTATCTATTTACCAGTCATTATTGGGTTTGTGTCCCATCATACCTTGTTCCACATTATGGATAATGAATTTCCTTATAACATACTTCTTGGTCATCCTTGAAATCCATTAAGCACAATAAATATTATCCACCTTACAATAGTGCTTCAAATTCCACCATGATTGAACTAAAGTTACCATTCCTACCAATATGTAGCCCTACCAATATTGTAAACACCTAGAGGCTAAATTTAAAAATTATAACTATTTCCCTAGTTCTAAATTTATAGAAAAAAAGAAAAAAAAAAATTGTGAAACCACCCAATTCCAATTATATCAATCTAAGTAACCTTGCTTCCACTTTGGCTATTCCATTTCCTGCAACACTTACATAATAGTTCATTATTGAGAACGTAGGCATTTTCATGTACCATGTAAAAGATTCCTTCCACATTTCTAAATAACCCAAGACCCCTATAAATTTTGGCAAACCCAAACTTTCCCAAAGACCTTTTAGTCCCAATATGATTTGGATAAAGAAGAAAGATGCACAAAAACCACCAATAGTATTTATACTATAAATTTCACCAAATTAAGATCGAGAAGCTTTTATTGAAGAAGAATAGCTATATTCTAATGGTAATGTTGATTATTTTTAGAATATTAAGTATCATATCCCTAATTTGATTATAGACAACTTTGATTATATAGGTAAAGGCCATGGGCTATAAAAGTAAGGAATCTTGGAACCATTATCAGTTGGAAAGCCTAATATGAGTCAAGGTTTCAAATTTATATAGCCTAGGGGTGACATCATGTATTTTGATAGTGATTATTATAAATTGACTAGAACCAAAACTCTTGGTAGTGATTCATCATCCTATTATAGAATTTATGATGAGATTGTAAACATTGACCTATTTGATTCCAACTCCATTATGACTATCACATGCTATTATCCCCTTTTCCTTTACCATCCTAACCTAATTGATTGGGACCAATAAGATTATATTATATCCGTAGATAAATTTTAGAATGAAGAATCTATTGTTGAGTACATGTGTCTCAGAGACAAATTACCAATTGGTGATTATAAGCAAGGATTTGACTTCTTTTTGGACTCATTTGCCTACTTTTAAGAGTAGGTCAAATTTATTAGTCATGAAAAATATAAAACATCAAGATCTTTAGGCGAAAACCTCTTTGAGGCACTCATTGATCAAGAAAATAGTAAAGAAATGGATAAGCCCTTGAGTGAAAACCTATTTTAGGCACTCTTGGATAGGGAAGTTTGCTCATCTTTGAAGGATGTGAAGTGTCCACCAAGTCCTAACTCTATGATTAGTTCTAGTATCACATCAAAGCAACATAGAGTATTTGAGTGTATTACTCTTGAATTTATAGAGATATTTTCTAGTTGGACACTACCTAAACTGTTAAATTTAGATTCATCTCACTATCTAGAGCTTTGGATAGAATAACTAGAAGTTAAAGCAAAAGAAGAGGATTAAGATCAAATGTTGCCCAATATTCTAGAAGATGGTTCTATGCTCCTCATAAAAAACACTACTAAAGTTAACCTAAGAATATATGATGATCCAAAAATTATTTATCTTGGAATATCCCTCACCAACAAAGAGCGTGATTACATTATCACCATTTTGAGAGACTTTATTGATATCTTTGTGTGGGCATATTCTAACATGTTAGGCTTAGAACCGGACTTGGTTTTATATTGACTTATTGTCTATCTAGATGCTAAGCTAGTCAATAAGGAATTTAGGAAGATCCATCCATAAATCACCCTTTTGGTAAAAGTATAACTAGAGAAACTATCAGGGGATGGATTCATCAGACCACTAGACTATTTTAAATGGATATCAAACATAGTCCTAGTAAGCAAAAAGCCACATGGTATATGCCTTTGTATGGATTTTATATACAATAATAACGTATGTACAAAATATGATTTTATTCTACCCAAAATCAACATGATCATTGATTTTAATATTGAGTATGAAATGTTGTCCCTCATAGATGGATTCTCAAGATACAATCAAAATAAGATAGCTCAATATAACTATCACAAAACTTCATTCACCACACCATGGAGAACATTATGTTACTAAGTCATGCCATTTGTCTTGAAGAATGTTAGGGCTACCTATCAACATTTTGTGACTATCATCTTCCATGAGATGATGCATGACATTGTTGAGGACTATGTTGATGAAATCCTAACCAAATCAAAAACACATGATAGATATCTTGATGTTCTGCAGAGAATTTTTAAGAGACTTCATGAGTATAAAGTTCATCTAATTCCTAAGAAGTATGTCTTTGGAATCACTTTGATAAAATTGATAGGGTTCATTGTGTCATAGATAAGGATTGAAGTGGATCATGCTAATTTCAAGGCCATTATAGAAATTCCTCTACCTTCTAATCTTAAACAACTTTGTTGCTTGTAAGGTAAGATTCAATATTTTTGCACATTCATTTCAAAAATGGTAGATAAGAGCCACCCATATACACACCTATTGAATAAAAAGATCACTTTTTAATGGGATTATGAATTTCAATCATCATTTTCAAAGATCATAACATACTTATCCAACCTGCTAGTTTCAAGACCACCAACACCTATATAAACATTGATTCTTTATATTTCAACAATAAAATGCATACTAGGGGGATTTTTGGCCCAAAATGATGAAAATGGAAAGGAAAATGTGGTATATTATTTTATCCACACACTTTTTTATTATTAATATATTTATACACCTATGGAAAAGGCATGTTTATCAATGGTGTTCACTTTCTAAACGTTACGATATTATATGCTAAATAATAAGACTATTAATATTGCTAAAGTGTACCCTCTCAAATATTTATTATCTAAATCAAATCTTATAGGGTACATGGCCAAATGGGTCATGATATTAAGTGAATTTGATGTTTATTACCAAAATCAAAAGGATATCAAGGGGCAGGTCATTGTAGATCAACTTGAAGAAGCTCCCATTATAGATAATCAACCACTCAAATTTGATTTTTTAGATGATTATATTATGATAATGGAAGAAGGACTAAAAGAGCATGAACCATGGAAATTATATTTTTATGACTCCTTTACATCCCATGGATTTAGGGAAGGCATTTTATTGATTACACTACAAAGGGATATGATTCCCAAAGCATTTCATATTAATTTTCATTATACCAATAATATGGCTAAGTGTGAATCCCTTATTATAAAACTTCATCTTGCATTATAGTGGTATTTTTAATGCTTAATGGTTTATGGTAATTCTCAATTGATTATAAATCAAATGATAGATCATTATCAGACTAGAGATGACAAGATTATACCTTACAATCACATTATGGATAATATCAAAACTCACTTCAAATCCCTACAATTTTAACAAGTACCATGGGCCAATAATAGATCCATCAATGTAATGGAAAAAATTGGGTTCATGATACAAATTTATAGTAGTGATAATGAGTATCAATTTCTCATTGAAAATATTCTATAGCCTACTCATGTACTACCAAATTTAGAAAGGGTATGCACCATTTCTAGTCCTAATCCCCCACCTAAACTACATTGGTTTTATGACATTTCTAAGTATTTACATGACCATTTATTTCTATTTGACCTTTCCAATAACCTCCAAAAAACATTTCTTCATCACATAGCCCATTATACCCTCCTTGAAAACATGCTTTATTATAAAAGTCTATGATGGAATACTTCTTTGTTATTTATCTTCAATAGAATCAAACTTAGTGCTTAAGGAGGTTCATGAAGGAATGTGTGAGGCCACATCAATGGTGTATTTTTACCTAAGAATATCCTCATAATAGGATAATATTAGCCCAAGATGGAAATAAATGCTTGTAATTATGTCAAGAAGTGTGTTTCTTGCCAATAATATGCTAATGTGATACACACACCTTCCTTACCACTCTAGCTAATTAATACACTATGGACATTATTTACATGGGGCCTTGATCTCATAAAGAAAATTCACCCAACCTATTTTGATGGCCATAAACATATTATCACTACTATTGAGTATTTTACTAACTAGATTGAGGCCATTCCTCTAACTTACATCACTAGGAAATTGATTGCCAAGTTTATCCATTATCATATTATCTATTGATATGGTATACTAACAAATTTATATTTGATAATGGTGGATAATTTGTTAATTAAGATGTTAAGGCTCTTTGTACCAAATTCAAAATCAAGCACAATAATTCCACACCATATAACTCACAAGGCAATAGTCAAGCTGAGGAATCAAACAAAACTATTGTAGTGATCTTAAAGAATATTATCAATGATGCTAGTCATAATTGGCACTTGAATTTTTTTTTCTCTTTGGGCTTATCATACTAGTCATTGAACCCCAATAGGATCCACTCCATACTCCCTTATTTATGGCACAAAAAATATTATCTCAATTGAGATTGAGTTGTCTTCACTATAGGTATCCTTAGAAAACATTAAATATGACAAAGATTATAGAGTTTATAGGTTGAAATAGCTTTAGCTCTTTAATGACAATGGTTTTCCTACCTTGGACAATTTTAAAACATATCAAAATTGCTTGTGTAGAAGCTATAATAAATGCATTCTCCCTCAAGAGTTTTAAAATGGTGATTTGGTCTTGAAAGAGAATCAAAAGAACATTAATTCTAAATATAAAAATAAGGGTAAGTTCCAACCCAATTGGATGGGCTCGTATGTTGTCACAATAAATTATAGATTGGAGGCATAATAACTACCTACTCTAGATGGTGAAGAACTCCCAAAACCCATGAAAATAGTACATCTTAAGTGGTTCTATGCTTGACAACCTTTTGAACTATTGTCTACAAGACCCCTTACTTGGGGGAAGCTTGTGCTAAAGTCATTTATCCCACTATTATAATCTAGACCATCCTCTTTTGACCATTTTTATTTTGTCTCATTCTATCCTAGACCATTTCATTGTGAAAAATATTTTATTACTATCCTCAATTGTTATAACTCTAGACCATTATACCCTTGGACTGTTGGCACTTTAGATCATTTATATTCCACTAGACTCATTTTCATTCTACCCTAGACCATTATAACCTGGACCATTGTACCCAAAACAATATTTTTTTAAAATACCCTAGACCATTGTAACCTAAAATGTTATATTCCATAACCAATTATGATCCTGATTAGGATTCATAGGCATTTTAGACACACTCAACACCCTTTATATAAAGTAGTTTATCCTAAACAATATTTCTTATATTCATTTTGTAGACAAGTGAAAAAGGATATGTAAAAACATGGTTTTTGCCTACAAAAAAGGTTCCTCATATATATCCAATATTGTAAATTATTTTACTACTATTTGGTAGGCATTATCACCATGACAGGATCATGGGTTATTACAGTCAGTTTTAGTTGTTATTATAACTCCTACTCTTGGATGTGCATCTCATTGATTAACTACTTCCTTGTACCATTTTTTATATTCATGACCCCTATTGTAGCTAGTTTAGCTATTGATTGAACTCTTACCTATGGATGTGCATCTCCTCAATTAGGTTGTTCACTCAGACTTTTGTTAATATTTCATTTCTATTGCTTAATCCAAAAACATCAAAAACATTAGAAACTAAAAGAAAAAACAACTAAAACATTTCCTTGAAATTTTGCTTATTCTAATCTCATGCTCTCACCATTTTGTGAGCAATTACCATTTAAATTCACTTGTTTTTTTGTGAACCCATTTAATTATTCCTTTATAATACAATCATGTTTTATTTTCATCACTTTTCTTATATCCCATATCTTGGGAGAACTAAATTTGTCTTAAATTTAATGTTGTATCTTGCATCCATGGAATTATGTGGGCAAAGTACAGTTGCCTCATGCATCTGGAGTTAACTCGACCACATCTTACTTTTCTTCTATTTTCACTCTTTTTATTTGTTTTTGTCATTGTTTCCCTATCACTTGGGGGAAACTTTGTTTCCATTATTCATATCCCATTGTACCAGTGTTTTTATCTATTAGATTAGGGGTCACCCTATCACAGAGTGTAATACCTCTATTACACATGCATGAACACTTTGTTTTCTATTTGTACTAACAGTGTGATTAACCCTTGTTTGGATGTTTTTATTTGATTTATTATATTGTTGTACTTTATTATCTCTCCATTTATTTTTTGTTGGTGTTTTATTGTTCGTTTGTTCATTTGTTAGTTTGTATTCACATTATATTATGTCTTTATTTTATTTCTTAGTGTTTTATTGTGTTTTCATTATTGATTTGTTAAGTTATTATTTTATTTGTTTGTTGTTTTTTTATTTGTTCATATTTATTTCGTCTTTTATTATCCATTCTTGGTGTTTTATTATGTTGTTATTATTGTTTTGTGGAGTTATTATTTATTATTATTTTGTTACTTATGCATTTTTATTAGTATTTTGTTATTTTTTTCTTAGTGTTTTTTTGGGACTCTCTTTTTATCTCTTGTTTTACTATTTATTCTTGTTATTTCTATTGTTCTTTCTTTTGTGTTCAAAATCATTATATAAACATTTTTGGTATAGTTTTCATTTAGGATTGATTTGTTTAGAGTTGTGTTTAACTTGTTTTATTATTTGTTTATTTTCCAAGTATATGTTTGTTAAAACATGTGTATCTTAATTATTCATATCTTGATTTCATGTTGTTTAAAATGAATTATTATTACTTTTCTTTTAATACATTATTGTTCCTAATTAAATATTGATTGTTCCTTTTCTCTTTATTTTGTTTTTATTTTTTATTTAAATGTAAATATTTGTAGCTTTGGTTTTGGTATTTTTTTAATAATTATCCTTAGTTATAAATATTTACATTTGAATCGGTCAATTGAAATAGAAATATAATTTTATTATAAATCACTCATATTATGATGCATAAATTAAATTTGATATATTAAACACCAAGTTCTCAAAATCCAAAAGTAAATGAAGTTTTTAAGATCATTTCCAAATACACCATACCTAACACAAGACTCTATGAAAGATGTGAATCTATTGACATACACTATGATTCTAGTTGACTATTTCTATTATTAATTTGGGATGTGAATCTCCTATATTACATTTTATCAACTAATCATACATGAAGGAAAAAAAAAAAAAATCAACACCCATATGCTAATTAAGGATGCACATCTCTAAAAACTAGCATATCCAAACATATCATGACAAGAGCAATATAAATGAAAACATCATGTGACAATGAAATAATAGTAAAAATCCATGTAAAAGTAAAAATATGCTAAACATTAATGTCATATATATATATATATATATATATATATATATATATGACATTAATGTTTAGCATATTCTTACTTTTACATGGATTTTTACTATTATTTCATTGTCACATGATCCAAACATATCATGACAAGAGCAATATAAATGAAAACATCATGTGACAATGAAATAATAGTAACAATCCATGTAAAAGTAAAAATATGCTAAACATTAATGTCATATATATATCAAAATGATGTTTCTATTCATCTTGAGAATATCTACACATATCATAAGTATGAAAAGAGAAGAGCCATCATAATCATCTCTTATCATGCTCATCCTTGGGAGGAATTTGCTAGAAACTCTAACATATCCTAGATGTAGACATTACTAGTGGATGTGGTGGTGGAGGTCCTATGATGATCTATTGTGCATTTAGATATGTCATCAACCACTATGACCCTATCCTATGTCTAGACCTTGAGATTGGGCTAGTTTATTATGACCTCAAATACTCCCTATAGTAACCACTCTCTTATTTACAAGAACTACCACCTCATAAGATCACCTCCAATAGGATATCTCATCCTTGGTGCATAAGACATCATCATTCATGTGTAAGGCATCATCCTTGGATGTAATCACATTAGCCAAGGCCCTAGTTTATTTAGATCTTATATCAATCCTATCTCTATGAGCCTCATCCCTCTCTTACATTAACCTTTGGATCTCCATCCAAGAAAATTCTTGCTCAACAAATACTGTAACAAACTCTATGTCTCATGTGGTTAATTAGGTTTGAACCCATACTAACTATGACACCTATCCCCTAAGGGAAAAAATATTTACATCTCAAGATATAATAAGACCTTGTAACCTAGTGGTCTCTCCTTATGTAGCAGCCAACTATGCTTATTACCCAACCATAGTGTTATGTAATCCTATAATATCTATGAGGCATATAGAGATCTCATTCTAGATCCTATCAATAAAATATTTCTCCTCTATGGACCTCCTTATTCTTGAGGTGTCTACTCCTCTTGAATTTATACCTATCTTAAAAGGCCTACCTTTTTTATACTTATCCCATGGTGACCTGGGGATACCTAAATCCACATCCTACCCATCTATCATGGCCATCTATACATCTTGTGTTAGATACTACTAACACTAAGGCTATACCACCTCTAATGGAATATCATATGGAATTGATGATCGAACCAACACCTAACCCTTATACTATGATGGGGCCTATCCCAAATCCATTCTCATCCTAACCCATCTCTATCTCAAAAATGGCTATTAGAAAAAATGCCTCACCAATCATATGGGTATCATTCCAATCCATCATGCAACATATGCATCCATAACCCATGCATATGGATTTATTCCAATGTAGTACCATAGAACATGAACCACCCTCTCATAATTAGTGATTGCCTATGCCCTAGGCACTGGTGGCTCCTACTCCCTAATCTCCTTGGTCACATATGCAAAATAATGTGGACCCTTTGAGATGTCCTACTATATATTTAATTAACACTAGAATCAATTTGACTTATACCTATAAATCACATAATCATGCCACTCTATGATGTATCATGGTGTGATCATACATCTAATTAAAAATAAGTCCTATTTTAAGGTAAATATGTCCCTAAGTAAGGACACTAAATGAAGTCTCCATCCTCTATCTCATCGATGGCTTGTCTATAGTAAGGTATATCCCATAAGTGTCCCTACATCCTTGGCCCTATTGGGTACCATACACAATCCATGGATCCATTGTTCCCCTCTTATATCTTGACCTTATGGGTTGTGTAATCATAATATGCTCCCAGGCCCATACTTGTAGTAGTGTGTTGTGACCTATGTTCCATCCTCCCTAATATGCAATCATATGTAGATCTTAGTAAATCTATCCAATAATCACCAATCCCCATGCAAACCATGTTATCTAATCTATTATCTATTTTAACATACCAATCAACTCCAAGGGAAAGAACCATCCATTATTATTAGGTTACAGAAGGTTGATGATAATAGTTATCAAAACAATTACCTCTAGGGGAACTATCCCTTATCTTACTCCACCCTCTAGAGGCCAATATAACTCCTCCAATACATCCACATCTATTCACTCATCCACAATCTCCTACTCCACTACTCTCGTTAGGTCATCCAAGATAACTTAGCATTTGGCTTCCATCCAAGTATCTTGGGAGCTTACATAGGCACCCATAAAATTTGGTGTACATCCTATAATGTCAATATCACCTCCCTAGTTAGAAAATGAAAAGAAGAGGTCTTAGAATTCCACCTTTCTACTAGTGCTAACAAGTATGCTATATTTGTACATATCAATGGTAGTCATGTTAGGTGATATAGGTCCACTAGTACCAAGATGCCCATGAGCTCATTTATCATCATCCCCTATTACTATAGTACTCAAGAGTTCCACTCCCATGATTTGATGACCACTACTCGCTCCTAAAAATTAAAAACAATACATCATGCCAATTATATTTCTATCATATTCTTTTAATTTTAAGGCTTAGACTAGTATTTTATGTGTCTCTATCACTCTTCTAATTTTGGGCTTGGACTAATCTCTTATGAGCCCCATTATACTTTATTCTAATATTTTCACCATTATTTTGGAAATTATACCATTTAACAAGATGTTCACACTATTCTATAAGATGATCTCACTATTTATCATAACCTCACCATTTAGTAGGTTGGTCCCACTAATTAGCAGGGTGATCCCACTGATCTTGGTGAAATTTCCATTTGATAGGGAAAAATTAACCCCAAAATATGAGTTCACCATTATCTTGAAGATCTCTCTATTTTGACCCACGATCCTACTAAAAGGTTGGTGAGATCACTAATCTTGTGGTATTATCACCATTTTTGTAAGTGAACTCACCATTTTCCAAATTGGGAAAATTGTAGGATCACCCCATTTACCACTTCCTACATGTAATAAATGTAATAAATGACAAATTTAAAAATAAAAAAAGGACTTATCAATGCTCCACTGAGTCCACTCCCTAATGGTCACTATTACTCTCTCATTCACTACCTAAGATGATGGTGGTGTGGGATATTGACCATTTTTCTCAACTCTCTCATGTGAAAATATCAAGGATTAGAATTTACTATAGCTAGGGTGCAAATGACTTGTTTTTACCCCTAGGGTCAAAATATAATATTTTTTTAGTTTTTTCACACCCTAGGCCTATAATTGCATCATTTTATCTTTCTTGGGCTACTATTATAGCCCATTGATCTATTTTTCATTCTATTTTATTCTAATTACTCTATTTTTAGTCTTTTGTACTAAATTTAATGAGATTATATTTTATTATAATCAAAGGTCCACCCATCAAATATTTCCAAATTTTTCTTCCTTTTGAGGGGGCATCATGGGCCGCCCAAATAATGTTTAGGGCATTTCATAAACCTATTTCTCTATAATTCATGATAACTTTTAAAAAAGAAAATGGGAGTGAAGTTTATATTTTTTTATTATAGTGACCTTTTCATTCTTTGAAAAGACATCGCTTTCAATGCACAATTTGGGTAAAAATCACTAAAACATGCTAAATGGTTTAAACTTATCATGTAAAAGTGTCAATTTAAGCTAATGTATTCCTAAATGGGGTAATGAATTTTATGTGATTATTATCTTTTCTAAAATCACTTTGAGTCAAATTGTGATCATGTAAAATGACACTTTGGACCACTAAATTCTTCTAATTGGGCAACACACATCATGTGTATGTGCTATTTTGTGACCATAACGCCCTAACTAGGGCATTGTTTCATACACAACTGACACCTTCTTTTGATTCTACTTTAGTCAATTTATGACTTATAAAAGTGACATTTTTGACCACGTTGATTAAGCATGCAACAAATTTCTAAAGAATTGCATAAAATTAAATAAAGCTACTTAAGTAAATTAAACTAAATCAAGAGCCTAAGTGAAAATTTCATGGAAGTTATTGAAAATCTATTTATTGGAAAGTCATCCCTCAAATCTACATCATCAATGGGGTGGAATCCATAGGTCATTAATGGAAAAAATATGAGGATTAAGCTTTCCTATGCCTCATTAATTCCCCATTTTTATAAATATTTATAAAAAGGTTAAATCATTTGGTGAAATAAGCTTATCTCGAGCAAATTATTTCAAGCCCTAGTGCACCATTAGGGTTTTATTTATTATTTGTAGAATATATTTAGTTTTTATTTTGCACTCTATTATCATCATTATCATGATGGATGCCATTTTCTAGTTTTTGGCACAATTTTTTGTAGTTTACCTTGCATGCTTATTACCAACCATTTGTAGAAAAATGCACATGTATGTCACTCATCTCATGGATCATGTTAGAGCTCATCTTATTTAACACATTGGTCTAACCTCTATTAAGTCCCCCTTATACAAGGATCATTATTACATGGCTTACTTTGATTTACCTCCAGTTACTACTCAATGACAGAGAGCTCATTTGACTCCTTTTGTTTGGCTTCCACCTAGACCAATTGATTACCATTGCTCACATCCTTCCTCTACTATTCACCCTTGATAAATAGTATATCTTTTAGTTTGATTTATTACTAGATGAAACAATATGCCCCCTTAGCCTATAGAATAAAAATGTAAGCCCACCATCCATCCTCATCCCCAAAAAATTACAATGGGACCTAGAGATCATCACAGAGTATTTGATTTATGGATTGGTTGATAAACACACTAGCTAAGATCTCCATATTGGAATTACTTAAATAGGTAACTATTTTCAAAGATATTCTTTTTCAAACACTCAATCATACATCTTTGCCTCTGACATAGATCCATTTTACTTTGCATCTCTCATGAAAACTATCAAGGACATTAAGAATGTTTTATATTTTTCCAATGAGGATTTACCGTCACAATAAATTATTTATCATAATCTATCATTCTTCACTTAGGAACAAATCAATATCACAATTATTAAATAAATTCTAATTGATAGAGGTTTAGGACTTAACATATGAAACCTCACATTTCTATAGACTATGGGGGTTGAGATAATATCCATTTAGAAGACATAATAATATCAGAGTTTGTATGACATTCCTAGATAAATATTGCATTATATTACATTAGATATTATGGTTGGGCTAGAAAGCCTACCTACATAGTTTTAGGTGATGCCTAATTATTTTCACTATAACTTATTACTTGGGAAACCTTTGATACATGCTATGGATGCCATACACTATACATTGCATAGATGCATCAAGTTTTTACATGATGGATACTTATACACTTGTCTAATAGATAATAAACCATTCAAATATTGTAGAGCCACTAATACTACCACCCTAAGTACATCTTAATACAAGACACCTCATGTTATTATAGAGTCCCTTCCTCACAAGATTTTGATTAAGCATATGCATACATATGAGGTTGGGTAATATATAAAAATTATTCTTACACCCATTCCATATCCTAATACATCACAATTACCATCACCCATGATGAAGGAGGACCCTCCTATAGTATAACTATCCACACCTAAGATGGATAATAGGATTTTCATAGCACAATTAACATCACTTATTAATTTGAAATAAGAATGCATATGAAATCATAATATATATTCTCAGGACACCATAGAGGATGATACAACACCCATTAACATCAATGATTACTTATGTGGATTAATCTTCACACTAGTGTATCCTAGAGAGTAAAAGGATGATTCAAAGGCACTCATGTCTTTGTCTACACTAGCATCACCACTAGTTCATAGTATTATAGGTAAAGGCCCACCTAATTAGTTATAATTAGAGTTAGATCCCTCCATTCACTTATTTTATATGTTTAAATCTATGGATATCTACCTAATTTAGTGGATTCAAGTATGTAGTTCATAAGATAGACCACATCTAATTTTATAGATATTACATAGATGATTAATGGAATTACCCATAGTTTATCATAGATCTGTTAGTCACAATAAGAAGATTAATCCTTTTGTCATTTTCATAGGCTTAAAAAACATGATATAGACACATGCTCAACATTACAACATAATTTTAATAAGTTTAAGGCTCAAGGCACTATTAAAATTACACATCCTCCATTAGTATAGGCACCATGATAGACTCATCATCGAAAAAAATACTTATGAAATGATCCATTGACTATCCATATTTTTGTTGAGGATAAATAGATCTACCATGTTTCTATAGATGAGGGTTTTGATCCTAATACTTTCATTTTGTAATCTTTACATCACATAGGACATTAGGAGAATGAGCTACAACATTCCATACATTTCTAGGATTTCATAGGACATGTGGCCCCAAGGTGGCCAACACATTATTATCTATCAAGAGTGAAAGCACTCATATATAGGTTATAATTAGTAGTACATGGCTATAGGTGATGGATGACATAGTTAATTGATCAAACATATGTTTGGAAATCAATCATGAGGGACACATAGTCTACATTCTACATAATGGCACAAATGATGACCATAAGTTTCATATAAATACTCTACGGTCCAATGTGGTTTAGCCTAGGACCAAATAGGAGGCATATTATATAGTAGATTAACATGTTGTTGGATATAAAAAATCCATATTAATTCCAAGGATAATGATGCATTGATATACATAACATGGTGTGATGATTGCAATGATGATTACTTATTTGAGTTTGGATAGATCTAGTGTCCAACATTGGATGACCTCCCATCAAATGAATCATTTGATTATTCACATTACAAGGATGTGCTCTTGGGCTTATAGAGACATTACAATTTGTTTTTACATTATATCATTTATTTACTTATACCTAGATTATGTACAAAAAATACAAAAACAATATAATATGTCAAAAAAAATCAAAATTATTTACTCAAAAATACAAATTATAGATTGTATGCATTTCCATGTCTACACTTCTTATACTTTACAAGTACTACATATGCTAGATATCATAATATAGTCAATATTTATCACACATACATGATTCACTTACTATTGTCAAGTGCTCATAGATACTTACAAGACTCATGTCCAATACCTAGATCCAAATTTTATTCCATCTACCCACTTGGAGCATATACATAGATACATAGATTCCTCATTTGACACATTCACCCATTTGGAGGCATCTTTTACATGGTTTCAATTTCTAGGTTACATATTTATAAACTATAAATCACATATTAACATTGTTATATCTTGATATTGATCACACTACACCTACTCATATTTTTTGGTGATTACTACTACTTTAAACTTAGCCTGTGTACATATTTTCTCTTATATATATTTGTACCACATGTTCATATATACTTTCATTTCTATCATTTTTAATTTATACTTGATTGTGTCTATATACTTCTTCTATTTGAGGAAATATCAATATGCCGTTACTCTATGGCTCTACACCACTTATTTTCATTATATGTATGCTTTGGACATGTGCCCATGTCCTTATGTGTACCTTATTTATTATGTATATAGACATTTAAAAATGTCCTTCCATGTGGCTCTAAGCTAGATAGATTATTTTTCACATATGTAGACATTTGAACATTTCCTTTTGTCTTTATTTCTTAGATTTAGTGACATGTGCCCATGTCCCTTGTATTGTGACCCACTTGGCCTACTTTGCATGCCTCATGTGTGTTGTATGTATGTTTTATTGTATGTGTCATGGACATGACATTTGTCTCTTTATTTTTACACACTCCAATTTTAGATTCCATGAGGGACTTCATGTATCTCCCCTTCCTACTTGGGTGTTGTGATGGACATCAATGCCCCATCTCCCTAGGTAGCTTCTAAGTTATTAATCAAATTATATATATATATATATAATATCTATCTTGGCAACATTTTAAATGCTAGATATAACATACATCGTATATTACAAACTTAGACTATCTTACATTCTGATGTTATGTTTGCACACTATATTGGTTTATTACAAAGATATCATGTATGATCTATCTAACACACATTTTTTAGAGCTTTTCTTGTGAGAATAGTTATTACATAGGTTCAACAAATCCACTCAAAAGAGGCAAAATTCATAGAGGTTTTTTATAGAGATCAAAATATCCAAATGCACTTAGAGTACTATTTTTAGAAGATAGGCACATAATACAAAAATTAGTTTTAGGAAAATATAATGGGAAATACTAACATAGAGAGTAGTTGAAGTTGCACAAAAATTAGAAAAACTAGACATTAGCACCCAAATTTGGACACTAGCACCATCAGTGCCATTGCCTAAGATATAATGTTACTATCTAGTATCTTTAGTTTTAATAAATTATAGATTGGATAAAAAAGTACAATAGGTATAGTCCATGTTTGCATAGGTTTAGTTACATATTACTAGCTGTAGATAATTTTAGAAAAAATTAATACTAGTTTAATCATATTAGGGAGATCATAAGTAGCATAATCATTCATGTTTCATTTTCAGACACTCATATATAGATTATGACAATTCAATCTAGAATCCATATACTTAGATATCAGATTTCAAGTCATGTACATGACACATTATTTTTGTATTCTCACTTATGCACTAGTTGGTTATATGGTATGGCAAACTCCATGTCATTATCTACATTGTATACACTAGAAACCATGTTCCAAGTTACACATTAGATTGATGCCTTATCCATCTATAATGGATAACATTCTTGAGTGGCCCAAATCTACCTAATATTCCCAAGTGACCCAGAGACATTTTACATTCTAAAGTTCTTGAGTGGCCTTAAAATTTACATATATAGTTTCAATTATAGTTTAAAATATTTAGTTATATTTTATAATCTAGTTACAAATGCATCTAATAAATATGGGTAGGTAATGATGGAGTCATAGTCTACTTATTTTCTTAAGCCACCTACATGAGAGGGTTAGACACACTATTAGTCAAATACAAGATATTCAAAGGTCATGATCTACCAATCATGGGTACGTAATGATGTAATCAAAACTAGATTGAGTTTTTAATCCACCCACACATGGGGACTGAACAAGTCATCTGCTCAGTCCAAGTTATTCACTAATTAATCACTATCTACATGCACACACACAAGTTTTCATTAGGTTTATGCATTTTTTCACGTACCTAATGAATTTTATTAATTCCTTTCCTCTCCCTTATCTCTTTACTCAATTTTTTATTTATTTTTGATATATCCTAAGTAAGTAATAATCTATGCATGTTGCATTTACAAGACACACTATAGAGCATGCTTCACATAATTAGATCTAGATTCATAAGATTTACATCTTAGGTAAGTCCAAATACACTTATTTTTCCTTTATCTTAGTCATTTCACTTTAGTACATTTATAGAATAAAGAGGGGGGAATGTAATCATCCAAAAATGACACTAGAGTGCTAAGAGTGTTACTTGAGACCACCCATCCATAGCTTATCCTTATATATAACTTAGGGAATATTTAGACATTTATCAAACCTTTGTGTAGGCCACACACATCCATAAAAATTCCTAAAGTAATCCAAAAACCTCACTTTAGCATCCTGGCCCATAGTGCCTTAGGTTCTAACACCTAGACACTAGTGCCATAATTTGGACAGTAGTGTCAATGGCATTAGTATCCTAGTTTGTGCTTATTATCTTTTCCCCAAATTTATCCAGCAATGGATATCTTTTCAAAACAATAATCACATAGGGTTGGCCTAGACCTTTATTAAGACCTACTACAATATGTAAAATTTAGTGCTTTTCTCACTAGAGGTAAATTAGATGTAAATAACACAAACTAAATTAGAATAAGTTATGCATAATCACATTTATCAATCCCTATTATTACCTAATCATGCATACATCCATCTACATCCATATAAAACTCAAACTACTTAAATTTATAGTCTCAAACCCAAATCACAGTCTCAAACTGGCATTCATACTAGCTTCACTTACACTTAAACTTACACCAGTACTTAGGTGGGGAGAAATACATGAAACTTGATCCCTCCTTAGAGTATTGGTATGTAAGAAAATCTCATCATAATGCAGTGTTGAGGATGTCTATCCTATCCCACTAACATCACATTCTTATAATTGTGTGAACTAGATAACCTAACAACATAGAGGTTTAGGGTTTTCATATAAAATTAATCAAAATAGGTCATCAATAGGGAATTATAACTCATGCACATAGGAACAAGATTGTTATACTTAGACATAGGTGCACTTAGATGCTTATACTAGTTATACATAGAAGACATTATCACCAAAAGGACACTAGCATCATTAACACTATTATCTAGTTAGGTATCTATTATCTAAGAAGGGTTTTGAACCTATATCTTATTTGCAACACTCAGGTCAATTCCTATCCTAGTTTGAAGCCTCTAAATCTTTCATCTCAATTAATTTGTAATTAAGTACTTATTTACATAATTTATTACTCTTTTTAGAAAGGTTATGCGAGGTAAATCATATTACAAGTTAGTGGTTATATTTATTGCATATTTATATCTTGATTTAATATATTCAGACCCTTTAACAACCTAGATCTTAAGTTCTATTATTTAATTAGTTTTTTATTCATTACTTTTATAAAATTGGCTACTAAAAACTCAATTAAAATGTAGGGTTTAAAGTGTACCAATGATTTATAAAGTTTCACACTATTGATCCAATGATTATGGGATCTCCCTTTTGTCTAGGAAGGACTACCTTCACATGGGAAAAATTGGACAAGATTTGGTCAATAGGATATTATAGTGGGTTGCTTGGTGATAGACTAGTCCCAGGAAGTAATGAACTTCCTAACAAGGATATCAAACCAACTATTTAAGAAATTAAGGGTATAATAATGATAAAATAAAATAAAATATACATATAATGATATATAAATGATATTAGAATATTTTGAACTAATATTCATCTATTTCATTAAGATGGGTAAAATGATCACCCCAATAAATTTTGAAAGAATCTATGTATTCTTGTATAAATTATAATTGGTTAGAGATAGCTTATGTCATAGGGGCATACACAATGTCATAAATACCTAACTCAAAGTTGATATCACATTGATTATAAAAGAGAGGTTTAATAATGATTGGTAAATCATAGATGTTATTGACTTCATGTGAGGCTCCAAGAAGTGTCATATATAGACAGAGTCCATGGTTTAGGGAATTGAGAATAAAAATAAATCAGACATTCTATCAAAACCAATCTCAAATTTAAAAAAAGAAAGGATTACACAAGGATCAATGGTGATTTCATAGGATTGATGTTGATTCTAATTAATCGACATCAATTTTGATTCAAAAGGTAACACTTTGGAAATAAGAAGCTAAAGGATAGTTTACAAAGGTTTAAGAAAATCTAAGGGCAAAAAGGATGTTTAATAGAGGTATAAAATAGAATAGAGAGATATAAACTATGATAATTAATGAAATAAACTTACCTTGAAAGCACTCTAGCCTTATGATAATCTTGAGATTGATACACTAATATTTGGCCTCTTGATGGATGTTGAGGGTCTAATGCTATAATATATATTGCAAATAGGGAGCTGAGTAATCATATACAAATCATCTGAGAGAATTATTTCATCCTTAAAAATAAAACTTGTGGTCATATCCCAAAGTCAAGGCTAATAATAAATTAAAGTTGATCCTACTAGATCAATGTCGATCATAGGGATCATTTTCAATTTTGATCATTTTTATCAAAAGTTTGTTCTAAGTCATTTCAATCATAGAATAAAATAAGCACAAGGAATACTAAGTTTTTACATGTGTTTTCATATGAAGGAGGTTTGTTTGGGAGGTTAAACTATTTTTTTATTATATTTTTGTGGATTTTACTAGATTTGGTGGTTGGGAAGATAAACTAGTAATTAGTAAAAACTAATTACCTAGGGAAAAATGGTAATTAAAAAAAAATAATTACTTAGGGTAAAATGTGGATCAGACAAGTAGATAAAAAGGGGACTAAGACATATATTAGTATAAATATCTATTATGTGAGGATGTATCCTATGTTTATGTGAAGATGTATCCAATTCAAACAGGGAGTTGGCATAGGATGATGAGTCAGTGATTGGTTTGAAATGATGTAGTAATGGATAAGATAGGGATAGGATAGATAACAAATGAGTGTCAAAGATTTGAGAATAGTAATGGAGTATATTTTTACACTGATAAAATGTGGGATATTAAAATTAGAAATTATCTAAGGAGAACAAGTAATGGATTACCACAACTATAAATAAGTGGGCTCAAATGAAGGAAATAAAGAAAACAAAGGATAGGATGGGCTGATTAAAGCATCTATTATGATTGGGGCATGTACACTACCTAGAGATATTTATTCTTGGAATCAGGTACACTTTTAGAATCTATAAGGGATATGTTCCTAAGGAAGTGTAAGACTTTTAATGGTTATGGGAATAAAAAGGGGTCTATGTCTGCTAGACTTTGATGCAATGTAACAAATAATGAGATAGTTTTAGTAAGGTAACTTATGTGGCCTTGCGTCAATATTGGCAGTATGTAAAACATTTTAAGTAGTGCAAAAAATTCCAAATGTAGTAAATTGACACCGATCCATAAATATTCATAGATGATCATAAGAGAGGCTATATATAGTAGGTCTAACATGTTAAACACTCATTTTATATTGATAACATGTGCAAGTGAGAAAAAAATTAACATTAATTTACACATTTTTACTATTTAAAGATGATGGAAACTAGCAAGAGTGGGTAGAGGAGGAGGTGGAGGTTGCATGATAAGGTAAATTGTAAATTTTGTTAAGCTTTTTTAATTTTTTGCATTTTGTATGTTTAATTTGGGATGTTGTTAATTGTATGTTAATGAACAAGGATTGATCAATCACTATCAAATCAATTTTGATCCTCTAATATTGACATTGATTTCTTTATAATCATTTCTAATTTAGTTATGGATGAGGGTGATTTAATTAAAATCATCATTGATTATATATAAATGGATAACAATTTTAAAAGTTAAGTAAGCTAGGAGTTTAAAAGCTTAAAGAATGATGGGGGACCTATGATTTTAGGCATGAACCTTAATGATGATGCGAGATCAAATACCACCCTTACTGGAGTGGTTATATGACCAAATGAATTAAGAGGATTAGGAGCATATGGATGTCATTGGGTTTAATGGGTTTCACCACTATAACCATATTCATAGGGATTGGTTTTATTGGTGGCATTAATAAAGTAATGAGATATTTCAATAGGGACATTCTAGTTGTTAATAAGGGAGATCACTATGACCTAGAGGATATCTATAAGACATCATGGCTATCAATGAAGGGAGTAGCTATAATACCAATAGATGAGAGGAGATGTGAATTAGCACTGACACAAATTTATGGGGAGGATGTTATGGATATTACCTTTATGACTGGAGGCTTTATTTTTGATTCATTATATGAGGAGGATGTAGAGGGGAGGTTAGTGATGACCATGATGATGCTTATCATATCCTATTATGAATCTATAGATTTAGAGGGAGGTAAATTTCCCTAGATATTGATAGGCATTATTACTAACATGATGGAGAAGTGTACTATGTTTGTATGGGCCTTGATCCTTTTAACATAGGTTTGGGGGTGGAAGACTCAGCATAGATTTAGGCTAGATGTGAATTTTTTACTAAAATGTTAGGCCTATGAGGATATTAGAGTGTTTATCCCACCTATAATTCTATGGGTATGATGTTATCAGGTAACTTATAGTGCATGATTCAATCGATGGGAGAAGTATCTTTTGAGATCATTTACTGATGGGGTGGTATGAGACTTGGACTATTATCAATAAGTTATAGGGAAGCTATAAGATAGGGATGTTGTATACACATAATATTTTCAAACTTTTATTGATTATTGACACTTTATATCTTTCAAGAATGTATCGAGTCTCAATATCTTTGAGTGCATGACTTAAAGGGTGCATCAAGAAAGGGGTGGGTAGACCATAAATGCTTTGTAATATTATTATTAATTTTAACACTTTCCATATAAACACTAGCATCCTAATACCATTAAACTAAAGATTATTCTTATCATTCTTAACCATTATAATCATTTGACATGATTTATGCCTTTTTTCTTGCTTTATCTCTCTTCTTCTTGTTTAGTAAACTAGGTCAACCACCATGGCTGACCTAGTGCATCTTTAGGCTTATTATTCAACAAACTAGGTTGAACTAGTTGACCTAGTATAGTTTAGGGACTTTTTCTCTCTTTTGGTTTGTTGACCTCCTGGTTGACCTAACACAGACCTAGTGAGTTAGACCCAAAAATGTGCTAGGTTGACCTAGCATAACTAACATATCCAAAAGATTTTAGGGTCAATTTCTACTATATATACAAGGTTATTCACCACTAGTTGTAATAGAGAAGAATTAAGTGAATAAGTGTGAACAAAGATCTACATATTGACCATTGTACTTGGGGAATAAAGATTTAAGGTTCAATACTTTGTTTGGAGCTCTGATCTCATCTCATGGATAAGTCTTTTGGATGATTGGATAGGTTGTGTAGCCTAGAGCTGATTTATCCTAGTTATCCTTACATACCATGACAATCTCTTGCAAAGCACCTTGGCAAAGGGGGTGATTAAGGCTCAGTGGGTTCATCTTAAAAGGTAAGTATCCCTAACTTTATTCCTTTATAAGAGTAGATAGATAGTGCATTTGTATTCTTCACTTCCATGTATTAGGATCATGTATACATTGACGTGAGTATATGTATTCTAATACATATTTAGTTTAGTTATTTATTTGTTTTGTTTTTAACCCCTACTTTTTACCACAAGCTCTGGTGTGTACTATATAATATTTACTTTTCTTGTTAATAGATTAGTGAAATATTAAATCATAGGACACTTTTAGGGTTGTTGTGAGATTATGTTAGATTGTAAGCTTTGGAACCCTACCTCAAAAGGTGTGTTGATACAAAATATTCCCTAGTTGGGTCTAGAATATCCTCACATTGGTCATGATCCTACTTAATAATTGTATGCTCCCCAATCGGAAGTGTAGGTGTGCTCTATCCCATCTGAGCCAAGATTGATTTACATGCATGATGCATTTTTGATTGCATACATTCTGGTGAACCAAAAGTAAAATCAAACCCTTGAGAAATTTATTTCAATTTCTTTCATTTTATTTTGATCATCATTTTTATCATATATTTTGACATACTAGATATATTTTGTCGACCTAATTCTTTTTCTCTATGCATAGGTTTTTAAGAATAAGCAACTAGATCAACCAACTCGACCTAGTATAGGTTTCAAATTTTTATACTTTCATATTATCCTACTAGGTTGACTATCTTGATCTAGTGCATTTTCATACTTATAATTCATCCTACTAGGTTGACTAATTCAACCTAGTGTATTTTTATCACTTTTTAGTAGGTTCTTGTATAGCTTGATCGACCAACTTGACCTAGTTTATAAGTTTTTGCTTGTTTTCTCTAAGGTTATTGATCGACAATCTTATTCATTTTCATCTCTAATCCACCAAGGTCAATTTATATTTCTCTAGTCTTTTTTGTACTTTCCTTTCAAGTTTGTAGTCTTCAAAACTACCTCTACACAGTCAACTAGGTTGACCTTGTGGACCTAGTTTTATGTTCTATGTTTTTTGAAATAACTAAGTCAACCTGATCAACCTAGTTCACTTTTAGACTTTGATTATATATTATAGGTTTGACCCTATCACCCTATTTTGTATGATTGTGCATATAGTGTCTACATTATACCTTGTTTAAAAGTTGGAATTAACCTCTATATGCTATTTATTAGTCTCACACTTTCCTTTTAATTGCTTACATGCTTATAAAAGTTCACATAATCTAACTAGGGGATTTTAAATAAATTACTTAGTTATATTATTTATATTATTTTTCACACACAACCAAACCACATAAACATAAACAACCATTTAAACATTTGACTACCTAGTTCTACCTACTTATCTTTTATCACCAAGAGGGAAGCCAACTTGATGTTCTGGTCAAGTATCAAGGGTGGTTAATGGTATATTTTGGCTAAGCACCTATTACCCTTATTGGTAAAATGTGTGAAGTTAGGGGCCAAGCCCAAATATCAATCTTTTATTATTACCACTATAGTCCCTTTCATCCCAAACTACTTGAAACCATCCTTAGATTGCTATCTAGTACTTTGCTTACAGCCAATCTCCCTTTCACATTTAAATTCATCCTTAACAATATAATGAACATTATAAGTTGAACCATTAGCTATATTTGATTTTATTTTTTTTATTTCTCTTTGATTAAATTATGTGTTAAAGAACTTGCATTAGCTATCATTAGTGTAATATTTTGCTTTATGTACATCAGTTGGATTGGCCAACATCAATTTAATTGACTATTTATTTCCCTTTAGCGCTTATTCATTTTCATTACTTGAAAATTATATTTTATAATTAAAAAATTTATATAATATTTCTCATCCTCCCTAAATCATCACAAGCCCAATGCATTTTACGATTTGTAAAATGGATAAGTAGAACCAAAGATATAGGCAAAATAAGAAATTTATCTATTGTACTACATCAACTTGGTTAACTTGGTATATTTTTAAATGTCTATCCACTATATTAGGTGAACCTTGTTGACCCTAAACTATCTACATCTCTTTTAACTTTTTTATACCAGCCTCTTCATTGTACTAGATCGACCTAATTGACCCTGTATAGTCTTGCAACCCCTATTTTTATGTTAGGTCCACTTAGTCGACCATGTACTAATTTTTGTCACTTTTTGTTCTCCTTATGTATTTATCTATTATTTTTTAATCATGATGACATGTTTTCATCCTTATTCTAGTCTATAACATTTCATAATCTAGGATTTGGATAATGATCTCACTTATTTCATTGCTTCTAATGAAACTATCAAATTTTTTCCTTACTCTTCTCCTAAGCCTAAACCTCTTACTACATAATGTAATGTTGTTGAGATCCTTCATCATAATCCTCCTCACAATACCAATGTTTATATTCCTTCACCAAATCATAAAAATCAAATTTATAATCTAGATGGTTCTCAAATATTCAAAAATACTGATGGTAATACTATCTACACTCCTCACAAGAATGGTAGCTTGACTAATCTTCCTTCTTATACCACACTTAAGAAAACTAAAACAAATGTTAGGAATCATATAACAACAAATAATATTCCTCCCACCAAAACTAAAAATCCTCTTTCTATCAAGACTAATACCCCACCTTCAAACCCACCTATATATACAACTCAACTTCTTGCCCAAGTCATTCAACAAATGAACATCATTCAATTAACCAATCAATCTCAAATGATGAACATGAAACAAAATTTATGAAACGTGATTAATAAACCATATCAAGCCATCATGTCTCAACTAAATCAAAATTTTGTCACTCCTCCTCTTAGAGATGTCAATGGGAATATCATCCCTCAACTTCCAATGAATAGAAAAATGCTTCAACATCTTCAAAATGAACCTTTATCCCCATTTATTACAGCCATAAACATTGGAAACATTTATGCAACTCTCACATATAATGGGACTAAGGACCCTACAATATTTCTTAAATCTTTGGGTAATATCTATAAGAAATGGGTCCAAACTAACACCTTTGCTACCACCAAGTTCTTAGCCAAATTTTTTTTTGGTGATGCACTTGAATGGTACAACCAACTTCCTAAAAATTCCATCTCACAAATAAATTATTTAGGCAATGATATATTGAAGTAATTACCACATGATAACATTCCTAAAAATTACCTTAGCTATTTCATCTATGCTAAGAAACTTCCTAATGAATCTGCTCATAATTTCATCAAATGATGGAAGTCTCTTGCCCATAAAGAGGACCATCATATGAATGATGATACTCTTTAAAAATAGTTTGTCACTTCTCTTAAACCTCCCATTCAATACAAAGTTTGAATATTTTCACCTCAAAGTTTAGAAGAAGCCTTAGACCAAGAAAAAAGACAAGACTTTCTTATGACTCAATTTGAACCATCTCGAATAACTACAAAAAAACCTTTCTAATCTTCTTCTCATACCATTGATTCATCCAATCCTCCTCAACCTCAAATTGGATCATCCAATTAAACCAATTTTAACCCAACCCATCCTCCCTTGAGTCTAAAATAACTTAAGGATAAATTTACACCCTCTAAACCCATGAGTTTTGATCCTTCCAAACCTCCTCCAAAATGGTGCAGTCATGATAAGTTTTATTGGTGCATGATACTATAGGTCATTCTCATGAGTTTTTTCATGATCTTCATCAATTTATTATTTATTCCTTGTTTATTTCATATTTAAATCTTATTTTCCTAACCAGATAATGTTATCAAGACTATCTTCAAGCTTATCAAAATCAATCTCAAGAACAACAATCACACCAACATCAAATACCCAATGAACAAACCTCATCTACTAATTTTGTCCAAACAATAGTTTATCCTTCTTCTTAAACCAATAAGGAAATGGTATCTCACATTAATAAATTTAAACATATTATTTCATCCATTAAACCTCAACCTATTAAGTCACATGAATCAAAAGAGTACCTAGTTCAAATGCCTAATCTAACTCATATCATACATGGTCCTCCTTTATCTCCTCATACCTCTCCTACACATCATATGTCACATTCAATATCCTTAAAATATAATAAACCAACACATTTACCTATCTTTAAATGAAATTACCAACCCAATGCAAATCATTTTCCTAACCTAATGCTAGCTCACTCTAACTCACATGTTGGGGCATCTTGTCATATCCATCCACATGTCCCTTCAGACTTTGGGGAATCTTATGATGCCCATCCCTACATCCTCTTACCCATTGGGGAATCATGAGATGACCACTCTTATTCTACAATTCATAATAAAAAACAAATACATCTTTAAGAAACCTTTTGAGACTTATAGAATTATATTTAATAGGCTTATCTTTGATACAAAAGCTAGCATAGATTTTACTTGTTCTTTTTTTCTCTTATTTCTTTGTTTTTATGTATTTTTATTCTTTTTGATTCACTTTCCTAAGTATCATCATTTTATTTTATGTTCTTTTCATTTTCTTACATATCACATTTGGCATTTTATTTCATTTTTATCCTTATATATCTATTTTATTCTTTATATTTTTTATGTCATTTTTTGCCTTATTAGATTTATGATCATTTTTTCCCCTTTCTTTAGCATTTACCCATCGATGTACCATAGTCTTATTTTTTTGTTTATTTTTTATTTTAGAACCCTCATGGGTTTTTCCTTTGTGAGGTGATTTGTAAAACCATGGATAGGACCCAACACCCTCACAAAATTACCATTGTTTACTTAATTTTCTCCCTTGTTGTTGTTTGTCAATGTTATTTTGACACCCTCATGGGTTTTTATTTTATGATTTAATTTTTAAAAACATGGATAGGAACCAACCATGCTCATAAAATTAACATCCTTTTCATGTTCTTGATCTTTGATTATCAAATTTTAGCTTTTTCTTCTTTTGCTAGATGAAATTTTCACAATAATCTATGTAGCATGTTTTCCTCCATTTCCCTCATTCTTATGATAAGGAATCACACGTTACTCTCATTATATCCATTTTTTCCCTTTGTCACATTTTTTTAATTTTAAATTGTTCCATGTTTCATTCCTCTTGATTTCCCCTTTCTTATATCTCCACATTGGATAAAACAAGGTCGAAGTCAAGCTAGCACTTTTATTTCACCTAGCTTTAGGAGACTCTTACACCCCATTCTCTTTGAAGATTATCTCTCTTAGAAACCTTTCCCCAAGTTTTTAAATTAAATTCATCTTTATAACCCATGTTTAGTCTTTTAAATATATATGGAGGAGAAATCTAAAAATGACATCAAAAAAGTTAAAATCTAAATCATTTGAAACCAAAGGAAATAATATATAAAAGTCAAAATACAAATCTCAAAAGTCAAATTCACACCAAATGACATGATTACAAACACTTTTCCTATCTCTAATAAAATCTCAAACTCCATAGTTGGCTTCACATAGAGGCAAAGTCCTTTGGGGTATGGTAGAATAGTAGATTGGAATAGGATATTTCAAAAATTCTCTATGGTGTTACTTACTTTCTCATGCAAGTACCCAATCTTCACAATAAACTGACAACTCTATAAGGGGTCCTAAATAATGAGGAACACATCATGGGGAGATATGTCTATTTTACTTTTCATGCATTTATCCTTCATGAGATGATCTATATACTCTTTTTGTTTACCCAAGACTTGTGTTGGTAAGATAAGTTTTCCATAGTTCTTAAGGTTGAAAATCCTCTTGTTTTTACAAACCAAATTTGAGTGTCTTGAATTTGATAAAGAGTTTTCTCTACCTTGGGTTTTCATTATTTTTCCCCTCTACCCATTTCATTTCCCCCTTTGATAGGCAAATTCTGATTCTAAATCTATTTTCCCTCCTCTAGTATTTCTTCTTCTTCACCTCTTACAAAACATGCTAACATTACTTTGTTTTAGATTTATCTATCCTTAGATCAAAATAACATGTTTGAGAAACTATAGATCACTCTTTTCTTTCATTTGTCATTATTATACTACCCTTCTATTATAGATAGCTAAGTCCATTTTTTTTTTCATTATTACCTATTTCTCTTTATGTGTGCCTTCTTCATGTTTATATTACATTTTGACTTACATTTCATTTGACATTCTTTCATATTTTTCTTTATGTTTCATTTGACATGCCTATATTACATAAGGTTAATTTTTACACCTTCTTCCAAATTTTTGTTCACTTTATCTTGTATTGTTATTTCATTTGTCATTCATGTTTTACATGTTTTCCAACATAATTTCCTATCATTTGTCATTTATTTCCTATAATTTATCATTTATTTCCTATCATTTGCCATTTATTTGCAAATCATTTGTCATTCATTTGACATCATTTTATCATTCATTTTTATTAATGTTATAAAAACTTACCTTACCAATCCTAATTCACCTATTATGCACTTTGTATTTACTAACCTCTATATACCTATTTTCCAAAAAAAAAAAATTGTTTATTGTTTGCACTAACTTCTACATGTTCTCCTAGTGTACTCTACATTAGATGCCTTAATTTTTCTTGAAATATATTTCATTACCTATGAAAATAAGTTAAGGGTATGTTTTTTTCAATATAATTCTTTCATTTAACTTATTTTTCTAATTATTGCACCATACTTAGCATTAGTGTTGTGTGTTATCATGTTTTCTTTTGAAGCACCATCCTGTGTTGCACTTACATGACATGTGATGAGCTTTAATTGGGGCATATGTATACACATAATATTTTAAAAAATTTATTGATTACTGACACATCATATCTTTCAAGAAATTTTTGAGTCTCTGTCACTCTGAGTGCATACCTTAAGGGGTGCATTGGGAAAGGGGTGAGAAGACCATCAATGTTTTGTAAGATTATTATTCCTTTTGCCACTTTTTATACACACAATGTACTCCTAAAAACATTTAACCTAATCTTATTCTTCTCATTCCTAACCATTCTTATCATTTTCCATGTTTTATCCCTGTTTTCCTTGCTTTATCTCCCTTCTTCCTATTCAACAAACTAGGTTAACCACCATGGCTGACCTAGTGCATTTCCAGGCTTCTTATTTAGCAAACTAGGTTGACCTAGTTGACCTAGTATAGTTTAGGGAATTTTTATTTATTTTGGTTTATTGACCTCCTAGTTGACCTAACACATACCTAGTGAGTGAGACCCGAAAATGTGATAGGTTGACTAGGTCAACCTAACATAGTTAAAATATCTTAATGATTTTAGGGTAAGTTTATACTATATATAAAAGTTCACTTAACACCATTTGTAATAGATAATAATGAAGAAAATAAGTTTTAATGAAAATCTACCTATTGACCATTCTATTTGGGGAATAAAGATTTAGGGTTCAATACTTTCGTTAGAGCTCTGATCTCATCTCATGGATAAGTTTTTTGGATGCTTGGATAAGTTGTGTATCTTGGAGATGATTTATCTTAGTTATCCTTACATACCATGAAAATATATTATTAATCACCTTGGCTAAGGGGGATATTGAGTCTTGATAGGTTCATCTTCAAAGGTAACTATTCTTAACTTTATTCCCCCTTTGTAAGAGTAGATAGATAGTGCATTTGTATTCTTCTCTTCCATGTATTAGGATTCCATATACATTGATGTGAGTATATGTATTATAATACATGTTTAGTTTATTTTTTTATTTGTTTTATTTCTAACCCCCTCTTTATGCCACAAGCTTTGGTATGCACTATATTAGATTTACTTTTCTTGTTATTAGATTAGTGAAATATTAAATCATAGGACTCTTTTAACATTATTTTGTGATTTTGTTAGACTGTAGGATTTGGAACCCTACCTCACATGGTGTGTTGTGAGAATTGATCCCCTAATTAAGTCTAGGAGGTCCTCACATTGGTCATTCTCCTAATTAATAATTATATGTTCCCCAATTAGAAGTGTAGGTGTGCTCTGTCTCATCTAATCTAAGATTGATGTATGGGCATGATGTATTTCCAATTGCATACATATGTTATATGGAAGAAATATGTGATGTTTTTGACATGGAATAAGGTGGAAAGAGAGTTAGCTAGTGGATAATGAGATAGGTGATTTTAGGGGAGGAGAGTAGAGTAGTTATATTTGTTCAAGTTTGGGAGAGTTAGGAGGTAGTTTTGCCTAATACATGATATTCTATATGCGTTGTAGGTATACATGTAGGATGATATTGATACCAAGATACCATAGGATTATTTTATTGATCCATAGGTAGGGACTAAGTAGGAGCTAGTTGATATAGATGTGGATGATGTCATATGAATTCAAACATACTATTTATGGTAGGGAGACCAACTAGGGGTAAGATAGGAAATGGTGGTGCATCCTCTCCAATAGGGAGCATATGAAGAGATGGAAGAGGCATAGGATAAGGGGCTACCAATATACAATCCATTATCATAGAGTAGGATGAACTAAGAGCACATTGTACTACATTAAAAATTCATGTGACTACCATATAACAGGATCTAATAATTATACAATCCATCTATGATACCCCATAAGGCCAATTTAATACATTATAAGTGAGCCATGATCAGGCAATTTGAGATTAAGATAGGTATTAGGTTGAGAGGGACAAACTATGTTGAGGTGATATGGGGGATGTAGGGTAGCCAAGGATAGTAGATGCAAAGATGGTGAGCCTAGATAGGTAATAGGACCTTGATAAAGAGTTATGATACTATGAACAAGTTGTACTAGAGCATCTTCCTGAGTTACCTAGATATTCCAACTATTTAGCCACATAGGTTAGGTCATCACGATGGACTCAAACTACTTCATCTAGTGTGCCATAGGGAAGAGGTAGAGATGATAGGGTGGAGGAGGAGATAAGGGAGGGGATAGAGGTAGGGTTGGAGATGGTGGTGGAGGTAGTGGGAGAATTTATCTAAGTTATATCTAATTCACTAAATAATTCTATTTTATTTCTTGTACTAGCTAAAGAGCCACTTTGTATATTTTTGTATTATGATACTCAGATGATGTACACTTATGATTTATATATAGATCTATAATTTTTTGATTATGAGTTAACTTTGTCATGTGATACATTATATTATTTTGGATTTAGATTGCTAGATTATGTGATGATGTAGTGTGGTTTATGGATTTAGATTATGCCCTCATATCCCTGGTTGTAGGGTAGCCAGGGATAGGAGGTGCAGGGATGGTGAGCCTAGATAAGTACTAAGACCTTGTGGCATAGTTTTAATATTATGAGTAGGTTATACTAGGGCATCTTCCTAATTTACTTTGCTATTCCACCTATGTAGCTACATAGGGTAGGTCATCACAACATACACAGACTACTTTAGTTAGTAAGGGGAGTGTGGCATAGGAAAGAGATAGATATGGAAGGGTAGAGGAGGAAAAAATGGAGGGGATGGAGGTAGGGATGGAGGCGATGGTGGAGGTAGTGGGAAAATTTATCTGAGTCATATCCAGTTCACTAAATACTTCAATTTTGTTTATTGTAATAGTCAGAGAGCCACTTTGTATATTATTGTATTATGATACTCAATGTACATTTCTTATATATATATATATATATATATATATATATATATATATCCATGATTTTTTGATTATGAGTTAAATTTGTCATGTGATGCATTATATGATTGTGGATTTAGATTGTTATATTATGTGATGATGCAATGTGATTTATGGATTTAGATTACATGATGTATTTTAATTTTTGACATTATGGATTTATTATGTGATTTATATATTGATGGAAAGTTATGTATATTACACTTTGTTTTATGTTTTTTGGATGTTAGTAATTTGATAATTTATAATGATTAATGATTAAATGGATTGAATTTTATGGTATTTTTGGATAGATAGTGATATTAAATGATGGATAATTGATTAAATTTGTTTGGTTTATTAGTGATTATGATAAATAATAAATAAGATTACATGACCATCATTGGTTTGGACCCTAACTCGACATAGACATTTTGTTGCATTTGCACATGTGTCCTTTATCCATTGTTAATAAGTACTTTTAACATCCTTATGTCAACTAAGTTCCTAACCCCTTTGTTTAAGAAGGGAATTGATATGGATTTTATTTTCACATGATGCAGGTCGAAGCTTACTTTTCCTAGGAATAATATCCCTCCTTATATTCTAGAGCTTTAATGTTAACCTTTGGATCTCCTTATGTGAATCCATGTAAAATGATAAATGTGGGAAGACTATAACTTTAATAAGGATGATCAACATGACAAGCTTTCTTGGAATGATTTTAATTTCTTTTTAGGTATTTTTAAACGCATGCTTATAGAAACCTAATCAATATAGGAAGTTTTATATCATATTTTTTTACTTAGATAACCATCCTTTAAGGGAGTGGTCTATAATTTAGGATATATTCTTGAGCAACTATATTTTAAGGTATTAGTTTATGATTTTTTCCTTTTTATGAAAAGTTATCCTTCAAGGGATCAATTTGCAATTTTTTCCTTTCCTTGATTTTTATCCTAGATTACTTTTTTTCCTCATGGATTAAATTAAGGCAACCTAGGTTGAATTTTATAGACAAATTTGTTACACAAGATGATAATTTTTATCCCCAAAATAAATATTTTAGGTGAGAGATTCTAGGAAATAATGATTTAGGGATTCTTCCTATTGTAGGTAGAGTTTATACATTTATAATATGCTATGAATAGATTTGGTGTGTTCACATTTAAGGTTAGGATAGATATGCTATCGTATAACTATATAATTCTTTATCATTATTGGGTATTTTTAAAGATAGGGGGTGTAATTTTAGTTTATTTTAAAACCAAACAAGGATAACCTATGCTAATTATAATTTATTAATATTATTAATAGTAGATACGACATAGATGCAAAATGTTAATAGGTTCATTCCTAGTTTCCCTTCAATAAAGGCCAAGTGATATGCCCTAGATCCATATTTATAAGTAATAATGTATGTTCCAAGATAATTTGGACCAAATTTTCTTTATATAATTATTTTCATATTCATGACATGTGACTTTATTTAAAAATAGGGTAGCCAATATTAAACTTTCATTATTTTAAATGATGATTATATATGCATTTTATTCTTTCTTGATATATATGGAGATGATCGAGGGACATTGATCAATGCTCATCTAAGATTTCAAGTTGTGTTAATCACTCTTGATGATAATCTTCCTTAGAAATGATGACTTTAGGAAAAATTTGAAGAGAAGGAATTTGGACCTTTAGAGGGATGACAAATTTTGTTTCATAGACCAAAAATTAGGGGTATGAATGCTAGTTCAATAAGTCCATAAGGTAAAAATAATGTGAAGATGCTAATTCTTCCCAGCCTCATTGACTAATTTGGTTAGAATCTTTATAAGTGTGTTTTTAGATGCCTCATTTTGTCCATAGGATTGTGGTTAATAAAGTGAGGGAAAAGTTATCATAATGTTAAAAGAATCACAAAGTTTTTAGACTTGATTATTTTTTTTTTAAATCCCATTATCTATAATGATCTTATGAGGAATATTGAAGTGATAGATAATATGATGGTTAATGAAATCAATAATCTTGTCTAATTTGGTCAAAATAAGAGGAATAACTTCCATACATTTAGTGAAATATTTAATGGTGGTAATGATAAAACCATGTTTCTGGGAAGATTTAAGATGAATCTATCATATAAGGTCTAGCCCCCACTAGGAAACTGGCCAGATGTCTTTGGATACCTATAATTCATGACTAGGGACATGTGATAGGTTAGTTTGTTGTTGACATTTTATACATTTATTAACATATTCATAACAGACCTGATTTAGAATGGGCTAATAATAACCTATTTGTATAATTTTCATGTCAACATCTATTCCACTAAAGTTTTCACAACATATCCCATCATGTGTGTTTTTTTATCACAAGGGTAGACTAAAGATCTTGGAGACAATGAAGGAGAATACCATCAAATCCTCACTTATATAGAATACCCCATAGTATAACATAACTGGTTCATTATTGAAAAACATGTTTACCATTTTTGGATAGATTCAAAGGTATAATACCATTAGACAAATAATCAAATGTCTATGTGTATCATAGATTAAATTAGTTTTCTTCCACATTATGGATATTATAAAGATCAATTTAGGTATAAGAGTGTTGGTGACTATGTGGATGAGGACAAAAAATTTAGATTCTTAAGAGGAGGATGGGATAAAAGAAGCCAAGGAGGCCATTGTATTTATAAATTTGTTGGTTGACTGTGGAGTGGCTTGGATGGAATAGTGATCGAATGTGGATAATAATTGATCTAATAATGTTTTATATTTATAGAGGATGTCATTATTAAATTGATACATCTTATTTATCTAATTGATCACCATTTTGGATTCCTTGTAGATATTAAGTGAATTAATGCTTAGGGTTAAATTAGTTTGGAAACCTATGACTAAGGCTTCATATTCTACCATATTATTAATTAAATCAAAATTTGAGTTTGAAATATAAAGGTATATGAGTGCCCTCTAGAGGTATTAAAATGATTATATCTCCTCCTCCTCCATGCTCAAACTTGAATACATCAAAGAAAAAATCATTTGATACATAGGATATCCCTGGGAAGTAGAAGGGATAGTTTCATCAAAGAATTTAAAACTATATAGTTGACCACCTAATCAAGAGGTACTTCAGTTAACTGATCAGTAGTGATTTGGCCTTTAAATGAATTTTGATGGATAAATCTAAGTCAAACTTAGCTAAAAGTATGAACCATCTAACCATTTGTTGATTAATGCAAGGATTCAAATGCATAAATTAAGGGGATTGATGCTTGTGATGATGTAGGTTTTGTGATTAAGATTATAATGGAAAATATTAAAAGCTAAAAAGACTAAATATATGAATAATTTATTTGTATGTGTATAACATTTCTCATACTCAATGAGAGTGTGACTTATGTAATATATTTTTTGTTCTTTGTGTTGTTCATCATGATGGGTAAACATATCATTATAGGCATGATTTATGGCTAAGATATATAACAATAAATTTCATCCATCTATAAGATGAATACAAACTATAGGGGATAGAATCTATTTTTTGAGAGCATAAAATGCCTCTTAATAATTAGAGTCCTAAGTGAACTCGGTATTTTTTCATTAACAAGTGATGGAATGGTTGACATTGATTAGATAGTTGAGAGATGCACCGGTGAATAGACTAAAATTTTCCTTATAGGATATGAAGTTGATTAATATTGTATTAGGATAGCATATATATAATATCCATAATTTTGGTGGGGTTTATTTGTAGCTCATGAATGAATATGTTGAAACCTAAGAGCTTACCTGTTAAGACCCTAAAAACACATTTTTTAGAATTAAGATGGACATGAAATTGCATTAAGCAGGTAAAGATTATTTTAAGAATAGAGAGATGAAATTTTTAGAGATTTTAATTACTAATAAGGTCATTCACACAATATTTTATGATTTTATGGATTATATCATGAAAACTATAAGTCATGGCTCTTTGATAAGTTGCCCCTACATTCTTTAGGCTAAAAGGCATAACCCTATAGTAAAAAGTCCCCCAAGGGGTAATAAGTGAAGTTTTATGTTGGTATTATAGGGAATAAACCCTAACCCTAAACTAAAATAAGGATTTTATTATATCTAGAATCCAATCATAATTGTAAACATTTAGGGCCAACTATCAGGTCCACTAGTTGATCAATGTTAGGGAGAAGAAAATCATCTTTAGGACAAGCAAGGTTGTGGTCTCAAAAACTAGTATAGAGGTAGAGTCCCCCTATAGGATTTTTGACAAGCACAATGTTATACACCCATTGAGGGTAATAGATTAGCTAGATAAAATTAATAGATAAGATACATTGAAGTTATTTTATGAATAAGAACATAATACAAGGGTGTATTTTTCATAGTTTTTACTTCACTGGTTTGGGTTCAAAGATGGTGAAAATATTATGAATGATGATAGTAGGGTTGATACCTAGCATATCACTATATTGCCAAGCAAATGATTTTCTATGGGTTTTTAGGAATGTGGTGAAGTCATGATTCTCTTGAGGGTCTAAATATTGACTAACTTTAATAATGTGTAAGACCTCCTAAGACCTTATGTTAATGTCTATAATGGCTTTGTTTAGAACACTAGACATTTCATCTAGAAGATAATTACATAGATGAGAGTTTTCTACACCTAAATAAGTCAATATATAATAATCATCTTGAAAATAAATAATGGGGATAGTAGGAGAATCTTTTTCTATTAGATTAAGGTAGGTAAGGGGAATATATTTAGTTTCCCCATCAAGGTGATACATGAGAGGTATTAGGTTGATAATATTGACTAAAAATAAAGTTGGGAGGAATGGAAATGAAATCAACCATCTCAGAGGGAATGTTGGATGGTAACAACATGATATATTATCTAGGATTGTGTAAAGGAGTGGCTTCAGCAGTAGTTTCAAGGGTTTTATTGAACCCAAGTCTATGTTTTTCATAAGGTTTCCTAAAAAATCCTACCACAAGATCATTTGGTCCTTGTTCATAATGTCCTATGGAAAATTATTTCAAAACACATAATTGTATGTAAGTCTAGGAAAAATTCAATTTGTATCAAAATGAGAATTTTGAGGAGAATGGTTTGGCATGAAGCTAGATATCAAGACATGATGAGGATTGATTGATCCCCCTCATAGATTAAATGAGTAGGGAGGAAATGAGGACCAAATGGAATGAAATATCTAAGGTTAGGGTGATTGATACATTATTTATCTAGATGTCCATACTCTAGATGAGTAGGAATGGTATTAAGTGTCAAGAACTGATACTCTCCTACTGAGAGTTGTTGTAATATGGAATCAAGGGAATCCTTATTAGGGATTCTCAATGAAAGAATTATCAAACTAGTCAATGCTTAATTGGATTATGGTGATGGGGTTCAATTTATAGAGGGAACAAAACATCATTGGGTCAAAATGTTAGGTTATAGGTTTCGAATGGATGAGGATCAAATGAGATGATATATACTTGGCCCTCATTCTCATATTTAAGGCATCGATACAAGGTGGATATGTACTAGGAGTATATTGTATTGAAACTCACCATATATAATGTAAAATAACTCTTGAAGAATATGATAACCTATTCTGATGGCGAGGATGATAGTTCCTAAAGTAAGATCCACATTATCATTTAAATCCCATAATATGGATAAATATTGGACCATAATAGTTTCTAGAAGTTGGAGTTGCTTAAATTCATGTGAGGATATAATGTTGATGATAGCCCCATTTTTTAATTATGACCCTTTTTATCTAGGGTTGATTAATTTGAGTAGTGAAGAATAGGTTTAGATCTTGGTCTTTAGATGGTAATGGGATTATTTTAAAATCACTAAATAAGATAGATGAAGTCACTTATAAATCTCCAATAAATGTTTTCAAAGGTTAGGGTTCATTGAGTTGTACTTGAATGGCTTAAAGTGCCTCTATCATTACTTGAAAATGTTGTGGGGAGTTCTCAATGAGATCATATAATGACATCTTAATTGGGGTTTTATGGAGTTATTTTAGAACTATTATCTATATCAACTCTAAAGAGTTATTCTTTCAAACTATACCTAAAATTGATACTTTTATTTTTGGAGTGGAGGGTTTAGAGGTATCTAGGGTTGAGGCAAGAGAATTTACAATGGAAATTTTCACTTTTTTTGGATTTTGGGTTTTAGGGGTTTGTGTTTGAAAATGTCTGGCTATGTTTATAATATTAATTTACAATATTGGATGGTCTATCAAAGTTCTAGAGTTATTCATGTTTGGAGGTCCCAGGGGGATATTAGAAAGGTGTTGATCATGGATGGATTCAAGAATATTAACCATGACTTTGATGATTATTTTAACATTTATTGTAAAGGATTTAAGGTATTCAATATGTTACACTCAGATACAATTGTGTATTTAGTGTTTTAGTCAAAGAGAAGATCAGTACAAAATTGCTTAATTAAGAGATCATTTTCATCCATGAGATCTTGGCTTATGGATTTGAGATCAATTCAAATTTTAGTATCATGTCTAGGTATCCTATGGTAAGTATACATCTTATTTTCCCTATAAAATGTTGGTTTTTTATGTGGGGATTGACTATTTTGATAGGTGGTAACATGATAAGGAAAGTCTGTAGAAGTTGATTGAGGATGGTGGATTAAGATCCTTGTAAGGGATATTGGTGAGATTTGGTCACTTTTCATGGTGTTGATTTTTGGGCCCTATTTACATATTCACTCTCATTTTTTGTGTTGATGTTATAAGTAGTTTTAATGGTTGGTAGATGTGTCTTATTTATGTTTTGGGGGTAATAAATATTTAATGGGTTGATATGGGGTATTGGTGTTGGTAATATGGGTGGAGGTTTTTGTTAAGAATATAAAACAAAGAATAATATTAATGATTTAAAGATGGAAATAAAATGTAGAAAACACAACACAATAAATACATAGATTTAACATGGTTCACCCAATATGGGCTATGTCCACATAAAAATAACCAATATTTCTAATTATTCAATCCATTCAATAAAGGGAAAAAACTACAATAAAACCACAGTAATATCCTCTTCACTCACATACATCATGCCACCATAATTACAATGATTTCATATCATATGGAGGGTTATATATAGGGAAAAAATACAAAAACATAATTTTTACCATTAGATCTGTAACCTAACAATGAATGGTCCAAATTTACTATGAAATTATAATATTTATAGTGCATTTTAACAAAATTTTGCTTTAGGGCACTTCCCTTGAACCCATACTAGGGGGGATACAAAATAGGTTACCACCCCCCTTAAACCCCCATGGTGACCTTAGTGGGGGGGGTGGGGGTGTTGTGGGGCGGGGGCGTGAGCCTCCCACACTCCCCCTATTAGGAACTAGGCATTAAAATAAGATCAGGTTCCACCATCCAACAATTTTAAAGTTATCTTAGTTTCCTTGAGAGGTGGTTATATAATTTTAAACTTTAGCTTAGAGGAATGATGAAATCCTAATATGGATGGATTAGTTTGAACTTGGGGAAAAGTTTTCTTTGCTAGCATGGTTAGATGTTATAGGAGTATATTTATGAGGGTCTTCATTTTTGGATGTTTGAGGGAGTTCAAGCCTTATAGGTAGGTTTTTTAGGGATTTACCCTATGGAATACTAAGTCATTTATCCCATGTGACTATACTAATATTTTTTCTTTCACTTTTCATGAATGATTTTTAGCATGTTTGGATGACCCTTCCTCTAAAGGATCCTATGTAATGAGGTTGAAGAGGCTTAAATGGATTATAGAAATGGGTTTAAACAATTCAAATGGCTCAAAAATATCTCTTGTAAGGAGGTTTTATATTAGTCTTACATCATAAGATTATTTAAGAGCACTATCAACTTATTTAGGTAAAAAATTTTAATGAATAATGTTTATTATGTGGGCCTCCTGATCTAGGGTGCTTCTCATATTTATTTATACATAATTGGATTAATATGGATGATTTGGGAATGGACATATAAATATATCAAGGGATTGGTTTGAATCAAATTTTGGATTAACTAATTGTAATTCCCCTCAATTGATAAAGTTTTAGACCAAGTGCTTGAAACACCAACATCTATTGATCTCATGACTAGGTATGAAATGGTAGTGAAAAAGTCAATATTTTTATACCAATTAGGTTTAGGAATATAGTCATCAATGGGGCTTATTAGATAAAATTCAATAATTGATTATTTTAACAGTTTGTCCAAGATGGTAGCATAATATTCTCCCAAAGGCATGTAATTCATGGGTGGAAATCATGTTAAGGTTTCTACAGTTGTGTCTAGGAAGTAAAAGAACTTGGTTGGATTGTTGTTGACAGGGGATCTAATTTTAGGATAAAAAAATTTACTATGCATTTTAGTTTAGGATTATCACTCCCTTTGGAAGGATCATGTTTAAATTTCTTATTTTGTAACTTAACATTTCCTTCCTCAAAGGCTTAGATTTATAGCTTATGGGACATGGCAAAGGATTCATCAAAGGTCTTAAAATATTGAACTTAGAGTTTGGATGAGATATGATTTGCATATGGCCTCACAAATAACTCAATTAATTTGGGTTGAGGAAGGAAATATGTTGATACGAGGCCTCAACACTTGGACACAAATTATATAATGGAATCACATTCAAATTTTTTAATGGCATATAAGTCAGTGATGGTTATTTTCCTTGTGATATTAATTTAAATAAATTCTAGGAAAATATGATATACTTATCTAAAGGAAAATAGGGAATGTTGTGGGATAGAGCTATACAAATATAAAGTTGGTCCATCTATAAATAATGGGGAAAGTACTCAAAAGGAGGTCATCATCATAGGCTATAAGGAACCACACATGCCTAAATTATCTAATGTGTTGTTTGGGTCCTCATTGTTTCAAAATTTCATAAACTTGAGAAGTTTTGACCATGCTAGATATGGCCTAATTAGAATTATGGGGTTGATAGGTTCATTACAAATTTATTTTTATGAGAGCATATTATTTTGTCTAGAGGTATAAGCTTCTAGGTTTGCCATCGTATCCATGAGAATACACATGAGTTCAGGATGGGCATTATATTGAGGAATTCCCCCAAAATGTTTTGCTACAAATGCTAATAAGGTGGAAACAAAGTAGGGAATGGTTATGAAATGGGATAACCAATATAAGTGGTAATGGTTGGTTGAGAAGTAGTTGCATACTACAAAAATAAGGAGGGTAGGATTTGTTGTTGAGATGGATTAAGATAGGTGGTTGTGAGGGGTTATGATGGATTCGAGTATTGAGTACTTAAGGGAATCTATTATTGAAGAGGTCAACTCAAGGGGATTTATTATGTGGTTTAAAAATGTTGAATCATGTGTTGGGGATTTGAGGTTATGTGTGTTTGTATAAATGGTAGAGTTACATGGACTGAGACCACTAAACTCTAGATTGAAGAAGAGGGTGTTTTATTAGATGTGATTTGTGGTATGGTAATGTTTTAGGTTTGGATAATAGTTACATAAGGGTTACTAGATACTAATGGGGGTTGATTATCTATAGGTTATGTCATGTTGGTATTAGAACTTGTTATTGGTGGTGGGTTGACAGAAGAGGAAATCATGGCTATCATGTGTTCCTCTTATCCTTCTAGTTACATGCCATAGATAAATTGGGAATATTGGGCTTGAGAGGAAATAATAATTTGTATAGATCGTGTACTAAGGTAATGACTTATGGTAGTTGGATTGCTATCTAATATATTGGAAAAGTCAGGATCTCCCTATGGGTAAAATTTAGGAATGTCTTCCCCAATAGATTAAGTAGAGGTAGGAGGACTTGGTGTATGTTCCATTGAGGAAGATGAAGGTGGTGAATCTATTTGTCTCTATGACTATTGTCACATTAAAACCATGTAACACTAAATAACAAAATAAGGAGTAAATGTAAAAGCACATAAAACTTGTTTTGTTTATCTCATTTTAGTGAGGATAAAGCACACAGTTTAATTAAATGTACTTAATTATTATTTTTAACATTAAATAATCTTAGAATAAGATGGAGCATCTGGCTTAATAAAGGACCTAAGAAGAGGTAAGCTAAGTTTGGTTTCAAGTTCATTTAAATATGGTATCCTTGATATACATGAAAGTACAATCAAGCCTAAATATGTGTTGTTAGTAGTACATGGTTTGATATTGGGGCCTACCCCATCACTTCATGGTCCTACATAAATAAGGGTGTCAGGTACTTAGCCTTTATGCTACCAACCAATTATTTTTGCTCAGCCAAAACACTGAGTAAGATTTCCCCTTGGTTATGAAATACAAGTGGGTCCACTTGGGTGGTATTTGTTTGATTGATTATTTTAATATTCTTGTGGTTTGGTAGTCTGTGAAAGAGGAATGCGAATAAAATGGTGAATTAATCCTCCTAATTAAATTAGGTGTGCTATTTAAATAAGCAAGTTGATAAATATAATTTATTTTAAAAAGAAAGTAATCTACTTTTTCATTTTATTATTTTAATGAAAATAAATAAATGTTTTTACTAAAATGTATAGAAAAACAAAGAACTAGAATGAGAAAACAAGAAAAATGAGGCCCAAAAATGGTCCCACGAGGTGTGCTAGAATGCTTAAGTAGTTTTTCATTTGTTCCTTTTATAAAATTGACTACTAAAACCTTGATAGAAATGTGTTGATGCATTTTTTATGCACACCAATTTGTAATAAGGTATCCTCTAACATTTTAGGATCTTAATGGAGGTAAACTCCACTCTGAGGCATGAGTTGTAGGTATGTGGTTTAAAAAACTAGGTAATAGAATAACATGTAGCGCATGTAAGTTATTAACCAAGACTATGTATGGATGGTTGATATCTAAAATAAATCTAAAACTAGGTGAGTTGGTGGCTGGATGGGTATTAATCTAAAATGGGTAGATATCAAAAATAAACTCCAAAGTAGAGGGAAGGGTAGAGAAAAAAATACTCTATGACTTCATTGATTATGTTTTAGGCTGGATTCTTCCTAGACAAGTGTTTCCAAAACTAATATTTGTTGTTATCAGCTGATGCACACACACACACATAAACATGTTCAAGTAGTCTAGGATAGTTTGATATAGAAAACTCAGAGATCTCATCTAATGGTTGTTCCTTTTAGAGTAACTGGTGCACACCCATAATTATGAGATTATGCCTTGGACCATGGAGGTATTTGGGATAGTTATTGTACATACATAAGATACTATATCATTGAAAACACCTCTACACACTTAGAAAGATGATATAGTCAACCTACTTATAAACAATCAATATAATTACTAAATCTTCAATAGCTATTACACATATAAAACAAGCATATTAATCATAACATGAAGAAATCTTAATAGTTATTACACACTAAGAATTATTTAATCAAATAACCAAAAATATCAAACCTAATTACATAGAATTTGGATAGAAAATATATCAACACATGCATGACAATCAAAATTTGATTTTCTTCTATATTGAATTTTACCACACTTGAAAATGAGGGTTACATATGCTTATATAGACTTGGGGAGGGGTCACCTCATCCTATAAATGTATGTAAATTTTTGATTACATGACATAATTAGAACCTCAGTTCTAACTCTAGCTTCAAAATTATGTATATGCATACTCATAGTTAACTTACGATTATCAAAAATCAAAATTAGCCTTTACATTGTGATGTAACATGTGCATGCTTACAAATGATTCACACAATTTTTACATTAAGTTATAACATAAGTAGACTAAAATTAAAAAAAATAATGTGGTTATATTGATGCATACAAAACTAGCCTTTGAATTAAGGCTAGGTGGATGCATCAATATAACCACATTAATTTTTGTACTTGTAGTCTACTTATGTCATAAATGCTTACATGGATGCATAGACTATTAGATTAGTTACTGTATATATTGGCACTAAACTTAAATTTGTATCATATATCTTCTACTTCACCTCAAACTCTAGATAACATTTGTGGTTTTGCATCATGTTATTATTTGATGGTGTCCAAGTTGAGTAGAGAGGGTCTATTTACCTTTTCAACCTTTTCAAGGAGTTTTGTATGCTTTGCCTTTATACTCTAGAAGTTGATCTTAAAAGTTTCCACTTCTATCACCTTATTTTTAGAAAAACTCAACTCATATTGAATGTCTTCAAGTGCTAATCCACGTAGGCTCTACTTAAATTTCTTAGATGCTTCCTGAAGGAGTTGATCAAAATTGATTTTACTAATAAGTTTTCTAGTAGTGTCCCTTGAATTTGATAATTTCAATTCATCTAAGATCTACAAGATGAGATTTTTATGTTATTGATATTTTTTCATTAATCCCCAACTATTATAATCTAATCCCTGGCTTCTTGAGTTCTAATCATTACCAAATTGAGGGTTTTTGAAGCCTCTAGTGGTTTCATTAAGTCCAAATGGATATATGTGTTATTAATATTACAAAGAATTAATAATTTCAACTTATTTTAATCTTGATTCAAATCATTGAATAATTTTTGGGTCTCTATAATATGGGGAGCCAATTATTCCCTCATTGCCTCAATTTCTTCAAGAGCATTGTAACACTTTGATGTAGCTTGTTAATTTTTTTTCTAAATCCCTATAGGGATATGGAATATTTGTTTATACTCATTGATTTTATCTATCTCTTTCTCTAACTCCTACCTGGCTATCTCTATCCCATCATGTAATGTTATCATAACATAATTATGAGTTTCTTCAAGGGACTTAAACTCATCTATATATGGGGACTGCCCCAGATATCTATTCTTCCTTGTAGGCAAGGCAAATACTTATTGTATTTCTTCAAGAATGATCTCTCTCCCAACTTCATCCTCCAATTCAATCTTCCTAACCATTTAGATTCTTCCTGAGGCCTTATAAAACAAGGATGTTATTGATGGAAGTTTTGTGATTTTGAAATTAGGATTTTATGAAGTCTTTGATGTAAGATCAATTGACCATGGTGGGATAACTATATGGGTTAGGTTTATTAACTATGTATCCTCATCTGTAGCCTTTGTCAATTAATCCTTTGATTTTTTCATTGAAGCTCCTTTGAGTACTGAGTCAGGAACAGAGGGTCATACGATCTTAGACCAATACACACCTCCATATTGAGATAGTGGGTGGACTATATATAATTATTTACCTCTTTTGTAATTCCTTGAGGATGTGATAGTAGTATGTTGGGAGGATCTAGTGGAAGGCATTGGAAAATTGAATTGAGTAGAAGAGACATGGAGTTTAGAGCTGGCTAATGTTATTTAAATCTTCTTGAAAGCCCTCTTTTTGGTCTTAGGTTGGGTTGAGGTAGTCTCAAAGGGAATGCCAGTGGTGGTGCAAACAATAAACATGGTTAGCATTGTGGGGGAAATTTAAATATTGAGGGTAAGAGTAACATCCTCCATTTTTTTAGTGAGCAAAGGTGTTTTCAAAATAACATTAATGGGAACTAAACCAAAAATGGGAACAAAAGAGGAAACTTGGGAAGAAGGGACTGAAGGCTAAGCCTTCTTAGTTAATTGGTCATATTTGAGTGGTTACTTCCATTTATTAGATATAAGTATTAGTGATTTTGCTCTTTTTAACTCTTCTTATTCATCTATTTCTTTTTATACAATTATTTATTGTTGAAATGAAGGTGTGCATATTTATTGTTGATTAATAGCTGGGTTCATTGTGAGGGGAGGAATAGTTGGAATCCTTTTATAGAAAATTGTAGCTTTAGTAGTTTATGAGGAACCTTGCTAAATTAGGGTAGTAATAACATTTTCAAGTATAGATATCTACACATGCAATGTAGTTAGGTGATCTTGGCCTTTACATCAAAAAAAGCCAAGTCAATTGGATCCTCTTGAGCTTCTCTATGCTTAGTTTCACCCAAACTAGGCTCTATCTTAATATTTTTCAATATTTGGGGACATTTTAAGAAGGGTCCCCTTATTCCTCTATTTTTTTAAGGGTATATTTCCCTAAAAGTCTGAATCAATCCATCTTCTAGGGGGTATCAGCCTCGTATGCATCTCTTGAATTGAAATTAATGGTTCTCCTTGAATAATCTTCAAATTATATTCATTAATCCATATAGCCTATTCTATTTCTATTACTTGGGCATAATATTTTGCATTTAAGAACAAAAATTCATAGTCATAGGGAACATACTAGTATGGAATACCAAATCCATAGATATGCTTTTAAATCTGACCATGTGAGTCCCAATCTCTATGTGGTAAGGTAGTCAAATAATAATGTTTCTTCTTATTTCATACATCCCTAAAGTATTCCTCATTTTATAACACATTATACCTATTATCATGTGGGATCCATAAAATGTGCCTTTATTTTGCTTTATCAAATCCTCTTCTACACTCCACTAGAGCTAAAATGCATTTTCTTACTCTGCTAGCTTATCTAACATGTACTTAGGGAGATGTAGGGGGTTGAACTTATGGACAATGACCAGGATCACTTTATAGTTTGGGTATAGCCATTATTCACCTTGAGAAGCCAATATATCTACTATAATTTTTAATATGTTGGGTAGCGGTGCCTCATGAATAGTTTGTCATACTTATGGATATACATCCTTTGTAATCCGAGTCATATTCTTGGTATATGTATGTATGTGCATGAATTGAAAATAATCCTAGATTTGATTCTTTATACAGTCAGTGGCTAGGCTTAAAATTTGCCCAAAGTCTCTACATATTATGCCCATCATAGTGTTGAGAAGGTATGACATCATATAAAAATTGCCTATTGAACTAGGATGTTTTCCTTTATGTATAACTTTCTCCCTTAGCTTGATGTTGATAATCTCTCCTAAGGTGAATGTCATGTCATATGTCATTAGCATGTCCAGAAGTAGCACATAATCTGAGTGGAAAAAATGGATACTTAGCATGCCTTATAATTTTTTCAATAGGGCCATCCTAATGTGAACCCCCATTATATATTTACTAATATGGGTAGGGGATTTTCCATTTAAGACCATATATTCCAAAAGAAGAAGGCATGAGCTCAAAATTTTCTCAATTGAATTATTCTTATTCCATGTTACCACCTTATGCTTATCGAATATGACATCGAAAATTGACAAAGATAAGTACCTTTGGAAATCAACACCATAAATGTAAGACAAAACCATATAGTGGTCCATGTGATGTAATAAGGAATGTTGTGTCACCTTTCCAAAAAATAATAATTCCTTTAGTAGGTCAATGCAAGGCATAACTTCAAGCTTGGACACCATGAAGTGTAATCCTTATCTCTTGAGAGAGAGTAGATGTTTCACCAATTGGCATTATGATGGGGATGAATATCCTTCATGAGAAAATACATTGACAACATCAAAGGAATCCCATAATTTTGAGTAGTTATAATACCTATCATTTAAGATTCTTTCATGATGTAGAACCAATATCCTCATCCTACAATTCTCATTCTCTTTGCTTGCAAACTTATGAGTATTTTTGGCCAACACTAGGACTATTTGTCTAAATGGAACGAAAACACAAATACATATTTATCAAGTTTAAAAACACATGTAATAAATTTTCATAAACCATCTCAATCCATCTTTAACATTCCTTATCCTACATTTTATTGAATATTCTCTTTTCTATATTCATTTATTCATCCCCTAGTCCTTTACAACATGCAACATAGATCATATGGTTTTCCTTACAATGTATTATCCTTATATTCACCTTATAGGTGCTTCTCACAGTATATTTACACCTTTTAAATTATTTTATACCTTCTGTAATGCATCAAATTAATTCCTCACAACTCTATCCTATCTTTTTTCAATCCTTATAGCTTTTTTATTGTTTTCCTCCTTGTACAAAAGTGTACAAACTCTAATATCACAATTTCCCTCACTTATAGATACCTTTTTCCTTAAACTATCCACTCACCAATTTTTATCCACCAACTCATTTTTAGACCACCTTATTTCATGTATTTAGGCCACTATTTAGGCTTATTAGGTTTAGGATTCCCTATTTTAAACTCAGTCTTATATAATTATACTTCCCAATATTAAACTATCTCAAAACCCATAAAATATCTTTAAGGGCAATTAGACCTAGTAAACTACAATTTTTTGCACAATTTCATTAGTGATATTCTTTATAATATAAATTTCTAACTCACTGCCTAGGATAGGGTTTTTCTTAGTCTATGACTACTCGAGAACACTTAGATTGTTCCAAGTTTCTTTTTAAATTATTTAATAACATATTATAATATTTTTAGGGTTTTTTTAATGATAAAAACCTATCCAAGTTCATTTTATACCTTAATTTCTCCTCTATTATAGATTTATAACTCAAAAGGCAACTGACTATTCCCAGGAAAACATGCTAAACTAGTTTGTGTTCTTGTATAGGTGCATTTACACATTAAAGGACAAAAAAAATGATTTAATATAATTTAAATATATTCTAAGAACTCACATTAAATCATTTTTCAATTTGAACACCATTACCACATTTATGCTCTCTTCTAAACTATCACATAGTCCCAACTTGTTACCCCTACAACAAGAAAACAAAGTCTTTCTTAGAAAGGTTTGAACACAAAAAGGCTCCTTGGTATATATGATTATTTAAGACTCAAACAATACATAATCTACTTTTAATAATATGATATATCCATGTTTATATCTGGTAATTTAGATAACTCAATTAGTATAAAGACATTGAATAATAATTAGGGGTTTCTTTCCCAAAACTCTTATACAAGGTCTACTTGTGCACAAGTATGAGTAAAATATGATTTATCACTATTAATTTCATTTAATAATCTTAACACACATTGAATATCCTTTCATGTTACATTATATATCATTCTTGATAGCATTCATATATCAAAATACTAATACAATCATTATCAGGCAGAATACTCTAGTATAGGGTTCTTCTCAGTGCTTTATCCCTTCAAAATTAATATTAAAACCAATATGGACTAACCTTAAATCATAATAAGATATACATTAACAATATAATTAATTCATTATTAAGACACATGCAATATCAACTTAACCAAGACCTTAATAAGGTCTATATTTTAATTTATTAAAGCTTACAGATTACTATCTTGGTAGACCTTATTATTCATGTACGCCCTATTTATTCACCTATAATCCTTTATATGGACCACACAACACTTTATACTCTTTTATACTATGAAAAATATTCTCAAAACATAATAATAACCATTTTTTGAATCAAGAAACTTTACATTACTCTCAAAACCCACATAGGGTGGTGGCTCAACATGGCTACCACTTCATACTTTCCTCTTGACATAATGACTATATTCAATATTAGGACCTTTTCTAAGACCATAAGGTCCATTATAAAATTATTTAACATTTACATGACATAAACATTCCTTTATACCTCCTAACCATCTCTCAATCCCTCATTACAAGTTTGAAAATTCAATTTATGGATAAGGTGGGAAAACTTTAAATTTAAATTTGCACACACTTACAAGACTCTAAAACATATTCTTGAGAAACTCTTGGGAATTTCTAAGATTCCCCTGCATCATACTACCAAGGGGAGAAAAGACTTGACCCCCAAACTCTTTTTCATTCAAATTTTTATACAAATGGGTGTGTTCTTTTCTACCACACCTATGCCTTTCCTTCCTCCATGTGGTCCATTGTTCTTGCTTATACTACTGCTCATATTTATACTTTTAACTATAATCATTCTTAATGATTTGATTTCTCTCATGTTATTCAATCTTCATGGCATTGCTCAAGAATTTTCATTCTCTAGCAATTTCCTTCTCCAATAATGCTATTGCTACCTCTTCATATTTATACTTGATCCATTGCATACTCTCTTCCCCTTTAGACCATTCTAAGGTCTCTTACTTTTTTATAATCTTTTCTTCACCATCTTCTATCCTGCTATCCTTTATTGTAGCTTCTCCTCTCTTGACTATCTAACCAACCACCTCTTCACCTTGTATCTTCTCTTTATGGACTAGTAAGTTAGTCCAGTCTTAATTTACCTATTATTATATTTCCTCAAGAGCTTTAGGTGCTTATTGATTCTTATATGAACCTATGAACTCTTCAAACAAACCTATGGTGTTTTGATACAACACATCATCTTCATCTTCAAAATATTCATAAAAAATCACATGCATTTTATTACCTGTCATGTCTTTGTCTTCCTTAATATATTCTATTTTCTTTTCATATTTCAACTCTTCTCCACCAAAGAATTCACCATCTTCATGGTGAAAAAATGCTTCACTTTAGTTGTACCTACATTTTTACAAGCATCATCTTCTTTTTATTTATGAACTATTGTCCAATCATCTCCTTCATTCCAATCATCCTTTTCACCTTCCACTTCATTACCTACATTCAAGCATGAAACATTATTATTAGAATAAATTTTTTGAGGCTATATTACCTCTATTTCTCATCTTTTTCCATGTCAAACTATGTTTCCATATCCTTTAGTTGCCTTTCCAAATGTTCCATCACCTGTTGGTTCCCTCTCTATTGTATCCTTTCCATGAAGCTGCACTTAACTCTTTTCCTAATCTTTATTCCACATAAAAATACATATAAACTCCACACATTTAATATATCTCTTTCCATATTTTCCAATGCCTCTTTCATATCCTTTATCTCTTTTTCCATCATTCTTTCTTTGTGGTTTTCAATTTCAACCCTGTCTCTCTCTTTTCTCCCTAATTCTCCCTTCATCTTCCTCTTGAGTACCTCACTTGGGTACATTCTCTCTATTATTTGTTTTGGGTATGACTTAGACCACTTACCTATTTTGGTTTACACTTGGAACTTACTATTTCAAACCTCACTTAAGTCTTTTCACCTATTTTCCTTCACACTTGGACTATCTTCTCTTCTCTTCTGAAGTTCTCTTTATGAGCTTGTCTCTTCCTTGAGATTGTTAATAGATCTTCCTATTTCAGGGATTCCACTTTAAAATTTATTATTTTATATTATTCATACATTAAAATCATTAAATAAATCACAAAACATGCCTTATTTATCTATTGTCTCTCAATAAGACTCAATGTTATCTGCCTTCTTACCTCTTACCTAAAATATCTTGATCAATCATATAACATACATTAATAACCAAATGCATAAATTTTTTAACCTATTTATGGTTTTTCCTATAGAAAATATATGGATATTATACCAAATGATATAGAGCTAATTCTCTTAGCCTACAATTCTCCTTCTCTATGCTTGCAAACTTGTAACTCGTATTGGCCAACACTAGGCCTATTTATCAAAAAAAAAAAAAAACACAAATACATGTTTATAAAGTTTTAAAAGACATGTAATAAATTGTCACAAACCATTTCAATCCATTTTTAACATTCCTTATCTTGCATTTCATTCAATATTATCTTTTCTATATTCATTCATTCATCCCCTAGTCCTTTACAACATGTAACACAGATCATATGGTTTTCCTCACAATGGATTATCATTGTATTAACCTTATAATTGATTTTAACAACCTATTTCCACCTTTAAAATTATTATATACCTTTTATAATGTATCAAATTAATTCCTCAAAACTCTACCCTATCTTTTCTATAATCCTTGTAGCTTTTTTTCATTATTTTCTTCCTTGTATGGATGTGTATAGACTCAAATCTCACAAATACCCTCACTTAAAAATATCCTTTTCCTTAAAATACCCACTCACTAATTTTTATCCACCAACTCATTTTTAGACCACCTTATTTCATCTATTTAGGCCACTATTTAGGCCTATTTGGCCTAGGGCTCCCTATTTCAAACTTAGTCTTGTATAATTATACTTACTAATATATAATTCACTAAAAACCCTAAAATATCTTAAAGGTAACTTATACCTATCAAACTAATTTTTTTTTTAATAATTTCACTAGTTATATTCTTCTAAATAAAGTTCTCCAACTCACTGCTTGGGTTAGGGTTTTCCTGAGTCTATGACTACTTGAGAACACTCATATTGTTCCAAGTTTTAATTTAAATGATTTAAAAACCTATTATTAGAATTTATGGTATATTTAATGATAAAACACCTATCCAAGTTCATGTCATACCTTACTTTCTCCTCTATCATAGAATTTTAACTCAAAAGGTAACTGATTGTTTCCAAGAAAACATGCTAAACTTGTCTATGTTCTTATATAGGTGAATATTACACATTGTAAAACAACAAAAAGGATTGAATATACTTAAAATATAGTCTAGTAACTCATATTAAATCATTAATCACTTTGAAAATCATTACCACATTCATGCTCTCTTTTAAACTATCACACAGTCCCAACTCATTACCCAATCTACAGGAAAAGGTTTGAGCACAAAAAGTCTATTTGATATATATGAATCTTTAAAACTAAAAAATACTTAATTTAATTTTTATAACATGAGATATCCATGTTTTTATCTGGTCATTTAGCCAACTCAGTCAGTATAAAGACATTCACTGGCAATTAGGGGTCTCTTTCCCAAAAGCCTTATACGGGGTCTATTTGTGCATAATTCTAAGTAAAAGATAGTTGATAAATATTCCTTGAAATTAATAAAATTAACAAAAATTAAATAAAATTTCATGTTACATTAGATACCATTCTCAAAAATGTTCATATATTAAAATATTAATACAGTTTGTATTAGGTAGAATACTCTAGTACAAGGTTCTTCTCAGTTCTTTATCCCTTCAAAATTACTAATCTAAACAATATATACTAACCTTAAATAATAATAATAAATAAAATACCAATATCACTCAATAATTATTAAAACACATTAAATATAAACATAACCAATACCTCAATAGGGTCTATATTTTCATTTATCAAAGCTTACAAATTACTATCTTGGCAAACCTTGCTATTCATGTCTACCCTATTTCTTCACCTATAATCCTTCCTAAAGACCACACAAAACTTTATACCCTTTTATACTATGAAATACATTCTCAAAACATACTAATAACCATTTCTTGAATCAATAAACTCTCTAACGCTCTCAAAACCCATGTAGGGTGGTGGCTCAGCATGGCTACCACTTCATACTTTCCTCTTGACATAATTAATCTAATCAATCTTAAGACCTTTTATAAGACCATAAGGTCCATTAAAACATTATTTAGTATTTACATGACATAAAAATTATTTTATACCTCCTAACCATCTCTCAATCCTTCATTACAAGTTTGAAAATTCAAATTATGAAAAATCCAAGAAAACTTAAAATTCAAATTTGCACACACCTACAAGATTCTAAAACATATTTTTGAGAAACTCTTGTGCATTTATAAGATTCCACTGCATCATTTCATTAAACATAGTGTCCATAAACTCTATGGAATCTTTAATGGAGAATTGGGATGGTGTTCATACTCCTCTGAAGCTCCAAGATGATAAAGCCATTATAGTTGTCTAGTTTGATCAAAGTTAATTACCTACATGGTAAAAACTCCTTTTTTATAATTTATTATTTTAAATGGATTTGTAGATGGATAGGGATTTTTTCAAAGATTATCAAGTGATCTCAAAATTTACTTTTAATCAAATAAACACATCGATAACCACACATAGTTTATATAACCTTGTGTATTCAATTTTAGTTTATACAATTTTAATTCCCAATATTCATATACTTTATTTACCTACATAGTTCAAATACTTATAGTTTATTTAATGGGAAAGCCACATCTTTACAATTTTTGTCAAGTGTCGTGAAGTATTTTTACTTTACTAGTTAAGTCTAGTGGGATTTTGATAGTTAATAGTTTGGAGTCAAGTTTCATGCTGGGATTGAGCCAATAATTCTTGTGAACTAAAGGATCCAAACATAAACCTTGAGAAAAATGTTTGAACACAAAATGTTTCATAACAATTTTCAAAGAAAATGTATGAAGCACAAAAAAATCTAATGAAGACTGTTCTAGACAAATTATCTAATGAAAAGTCCCAAACAAAAGTTCCAATGAAAATATCTAATGAAGACATTCTTTGAACTTACGTACTAAACAAATCCTCTGAACAAAGTTCCCAACATGGAGATTTTTGAATATAAGTTTTGATGAAAAAATCTTGAACACAAGTTTTGAATCGCAAGGTTTCTAAAAATAAGTTATGATGAAAAAATCATGAAATTAAGTACTGACCAAAAATTAGACATGAAATATGCCACAAAAAAATATTTGAATCATATATATGAAAGATACTCCAAACTATATCATACTACATATTTGCCTTTGCATCCATAGATCTATGTGTGTTTATGTGATGTTTATTTATTATGAGGATCTTTTCAAATAATTGGAATAGTTATAAGTTTTGGTTTGGTTATTTTGAAGATCATTAAATGAGTGGAGCTCAAGTATTTCTCTATTTCTAGTCAAGCAACCATAGCCTTGATAGAGATACTTTAGGTTTCTTCTTTCCTCTTCCTTCTCTTTTTTGATCATGATACTTAGGATATTGACTTTATTTCATCATATAAGCCTTTGATCTCCTTTATATTTTCTTTGGGATTTATTAATCACTCTTTTGAATACATTGGTTTTGATTTTTTTAATTTATTTGAATGGAAGGAGAGCCAAAATCATTGTGAGATGGTGTAGTTATAAAATAAATCATTTACAAGAATGTGCCTACCAGCTACATTCATACCAGTGACTATCACCTCTAAATAATTATTAATATGAAAAGTGTACTTAGTCTAATAGAGTGAGAAAATTTTCCAAATTCATATGGAGTATTAAAGAGAAACTTTCACATAACTGGTAGAAATATTAAATTACGACACAACCAGAATGACTATCATTACATATCAAAATCTTGAATGAATTCAAACACAAAATTATAAATGGTTTGTGAATAGAACCTATGTTGTGAGTCCTTATGTAGTTTCCCTTTACCTAATATATCAATATAAGCATAAAATAGGGGCCCAAATAGTAGGATGCTAGTTTGGTCATGTCAGGATAAACCAATTTTAGATTGTCATAGGAACCAACAAAATGCCTAAACTAGAAAGAAGGAAAAATAAAATGGAAAGAAGGAATTCTAAACTAGAAATCAAGAAAACTAAACTAAAAAATAGGAAAACTAAACTACAAAGAAACAAAACTAAACTAGAGAGCAGGAAAACTAAACTAGAAAGTAGGAAAACAAAAATAGGAAAAATAAACTATTACTACTACCACATTTTCTTGATCACTTGGGAGTAACTTCAGATGGTACATCCATAAAGTAATGTTTCAAAAATTGCCTATTTATTGGATATGTAAGCTCATCACCTTGAAGGTCCCTTAGATTAAATGCATTATTTCCCATGATATTTGAAATCTGATATTGTTTAATCCATAGTGAGGAAAATTTATTATGTTGGCCTTTCTTTTCATGGGCTTTATCCCATAAAATAACTATATTAGAGATCCTAAATGATTTGAATTTTTCCCTTTTGTCAAACCATCTCTTGACTACATCTTGGTGTTTGATGAAAGTCTATAGGGCTTCAGTCCTTAAGTCTTCCATTTCTATTATATATAGTAATTGAGAATATTCTTTGTCATTTGGTTCATGTATGGATTGATAAGTTGGAAACTTCAATATGATTGGAAATAATAGCCTACATCCATAAACCAATAGATAGGCTGAGGCTTTGAGGGCCTAATTATATCTTGTTTAGTCTACCCAAAGGGCATACTTAAGTAGATTATGCTAGTCGATAAGCTTATCCCCAACTTATTTCTTAATCACATCTATTAGGTTCTTATTCATTGATTCATCTAATCCATTTACTTGAGGATAGTGGTTAGAATATGCCTTGATGGTGATCTAATTTTCATGATCCCATTCAATGAATTTAGTTGATATGAACACTATCCCATTATCACAAACTAGAGAGATGGGAGTGCCAAATCTAGTTGTGATGTGTTCTTTTAAGAAGAAAATCACATATTGTGATTTGGAATTCTTTGTGGTCACTGCCTTAGTCCATCAGGTGTAATAATCTATAGCATTGAGTACAAAGTTCTGACCTAATAAAGAGTTTGGGTTAATGACACCAATGAAGTCCAACACCCACATGGAAAACGGCCTTCCCTCAATAGAAAGTTTCAAGAGCATTAAGATATGTACTTATTTTTTTGTTAAATCTCAACATTCATGATATGTCCTTACATGGGTATAGGCATGGGCATCTATGAATATTGTTGGCCAGTAATAACCCATTCTTAGAATTTCATGATTTGTGGTGTTCCTAGATGGATGACCACTTCCTATCTTTTGATGTAGGTTTTCCAAAATATCTTGAGCCTCTTCTACAGATACACATCTAAGGTAAATTCCTTCATAATTTCTCCTATAAATAACTCCTTTCCTAATCATGTAGTGATTGTATTTGAGCCTCAAATATCTTTTTATTTCTCTATTGAGTTCTTGGGGACAAGTACCTATAAGTAGATATTGGATTATGTTAGTATAGATTCACCTCTAGACACTTGGGCCTCACAAAACTCTTCAATATTAATGCATGGGTTTATCTCAATCATGAATTAGATGATATCTTAACACCAAAATTTTTTAATAGGATTGATTTCTATATAAAAATATTATATCTTTATCATCCATTTACCTTTGCATTCCCTCAATTCATTCTATGATAAGGTAAGCTTGACAATAGGGTCAAGAATGATAGCAATAGAATTATTTCTCAAGATGTAGTGGTAGAATTTATTCACTACTTTCACAAGATCAAAGATCTATTTATCAATCATGGAGTACCTATGTTTTGCATCTTTAAAATTCATGCTCATAAACATAATGGGATGCTCAGTCTCATATTTATTTTGGTTTATGATAGTAGTATTTGTATTTTGTAAATCAAAGGATTATAAGTATAAATCCTTTGTGAAATATAGATCAATAAGTATTAAGGCCTAAGATATAACATATTAGATGTCTTGAAAATAGTTCTAGGCATTGACTATCCATTCCACTTTAGCATCCTATTTGAGCATTTTATTCATGGGTCTCACAATTTATACAAATCCTAAGATAAACTTCCTTACAAAATTAATTTTCCCAAAGAAAGACTTAAGCTCCTTATTGCTATTTGGTAGTGCAATATTTGAATCCCATGTATTCTATCTAGATCAATTATGATCCCTTATCTAATAATGATATGTCTCAAAATATTTCCCTTGATAACTTAAAATATTATATTCTTTAGGTTTAATGAAATGCAAAAACTTTGGCATCTTTCAAAGACCGAATATAGATGGCCTACATTCCTATTCTTGTATAAAATAGTGATGTCATCTATATAGATGATTATACACTTACCTATTAATACTTGAAATTTGTGATACATTGCTCACTTAAATGTGGTTTTCATGTTTATTTTGCCTAAAGGCATCCTCTTATACACATAGGTAACCCACTTTTTAGTAAATGTAGTTTTCATTCTATCTTTTGACTATACCAACACTTGGTTATAAACTAAAAATCCATCCAAGAACAACATAATTTTAGAGAACTAACTATTTGAATAACCTAATATACATAGGGTAGTGGATAGTTATCCTTCTTAAAACTTTTTTGAAGTTTCTAAAATAAACACATAATCTAATTTCTTCATTATTCTTTCTGACTAGGACTAAATTAGCCACCCAAGTAGAATGCCTAATTGGGAAGACCATCCTTTCACTCAACAACTTTTCTATTTCTCTTTGAATGAGAGGTTATAGGATATGATTCATTGGTATCTATCTCTATCTAAATGGTTTATGCTCTAGATTCAATAGAATCATATGGGTGATGACCTTTGGGTCATAAACCTTTAATTATTTATACGTCCATGCAATTAATTCTTTGTATTGGGTGAGTAAATCCTTAAATTATTGCCTTTATTCTAAAGTGAAACTAAGGCCAATATTGAGGAAGCATGAGCTATTCTCATCTCCTAAATTCTCCCTTTTGAATTTAGACTCACTAACCTTGGGTGGCCTTTACTACTGATCTTGGGGATCTACATCAAATGTTCTTTCCAAGGAAACCAAACCAATTGGGAGATGATTTCCTTTGAGCTGGATGACACATTCATTGTCTGACTCCTCTTGGTAGAGATAAATAAATTCTTTATCATCAATGATTTAGGATTCAAATTGTCTTGAGTTGGTTAGAAACTAAATGATCCATTGGTCATCATCAATGACTTATAAATTCTATATGTTGTTAGGAACAAAAGGACATTGTACTAATTCAATGGATAATCTCTTTACCTAAGATTCTTAGAGAGGCTCCAAATTGGAAATAATAGTAGCTAGTGAATCTATAGCTTGGTTTTATTCCCTAGGAATAAACACTATATTGAAAGCCTCAAAGATTTCAATCAAATCCCATGCTCTATGTTTATATCTTTTAAGATATGATAACTTATGTTGTTATTTGTTTTGAACTTGATTGATTACCATATTTGAATCTCCATATAATAAAAAATGCTTAACATTATTTTTGAGTGCAAAGTGCAATCTAAAAATCAATGGTTCATATTCGGCCCTATTATTGATGCAAGGGAACTATAATCTACATACTAAAAGAAACTTCTTCCCTTTTGGATCGATTAATTAATTCTTATACATGATCTTTATTTATATCTAGAGCCATCAAAGTGGAGATTCCATATCTAGGCAAGGCCCTAAGATTCTATTTCTTGTACTTCATTTTGTGCATGAAAGTATAAATACCAAGGCTAGGGGATTAATAACCTACCTCTTCATTCTTGACATTATACTCTATGATAGGATACTTCATCCTTGGTTCCTGATCAATCTATATTTTTTTTGGAAGACTTATCCATGGTAGCCAAATGTGAGATAAATCTATTAATAGGTGTCTATTGAGTTTTTTAAACTAGTCCCTACTCAGCAATAGTCTATAGCCTTTATGCATGTCTACCACAAAGATGTCAACATTCATCTATACTCCTGGTTTGGATTCTACTTAAATATGCACATTAGTGAACTCTCTAATCACTACTATCACTATTTTATTTAACTATGAGACTATTCTCATTGAATGGCTTGGATTTAGGCCAAGCTTTTGATAAATAGAAGTATGCATCATAGTGGCTTAAGCTTCATTATTGATTAAACAATTGTGAATATTTTTAATGAATTCTTTAATGGTCAATTAAAAAGGTGGTAGATCTAGATTGATTTTATATCTGGCATTGGTATCAGAGGCCTTTTTTTCTTTATGATAACCTTTACCTTTTCCAAAAGGCCCTTACCTATGATAGACTTCTATAGGAATTCTTTGTATTCAATAATCTAAGCTAATTCATGAAGAGTTCTGTTTGATTTAATTTTATTCATATCTTTAAAAATGGTATACCCTCATCTATTATGTTCCTCCTTATTCTGAGGCTGATCATTCCCTTTTAAGGGACGTGGATTGTTATTAGCTTTTAGATTTGGTGGAATGGTCATAGTATTTAGAGGAATAGATATTGTGAGGGGTTTTTGTTCCTTAGGTTGTAACCACCTTTCTATAAATATTGAAAAACATGGATCTCATCAATGTTGTCCTTTGGTATGTTATCATCTTCACTCAAGAAAGGAAAGTCTGAGTCTTAAAGAACATAGCTGTGCTTGAAGGGCTAGAGTCATAGTGGAATTATGGTGGATTATACACTTACAAGTTAATCCTTGAAATGTGTGATCCATTGCTCATTGAAAGGTGGCTCTTATATTTATTAGGATAAAATACTTCCTCTTGTATGCATAGGTAACCCAATTTGTAGTAAATGAAATTTTTAGTATATCTTCTAATTATATCAACACTTTGTTATAAGCTAAAAATCCATCTAAGAAGGACATCATTTCAAAGCCAATGCCTATCTCAATAACCTTGTATAGGGAGGACATTGCATAATTTTCATTCTCAAAAGCTTTATTCAAGTTTCTAAAATCAACACATAATATAATTTATCCATGTTTATTTCTAATTGGGACTAAATTGGCCACCCAATTAGAATACATGATTGGGAAGACTATCTTTGCACTCAACAAATTTTATACTTCTCTTTGAATGAGAGGTTCTAGGATAGGATTCATTGGTCTCTATCTTTATCTAAATAGCTTGTGGTCTAGTTTTAGCATAATTATATGGGTGATTACCTTTGGGTCATAAACCTTCAAGTCTTCATATGTCCATGAAATTATATCTTTGTGTTGGGTGAGTAAATCCTTCACTTTTTGCCTTTATTCTAGAGTGAAACTAAGGATAATATTGATGTAGCATGGACTATTATCATTTCCCAAGTTATCCCTTTTAAAGTTAGACTTGCTAACCTTGGGTTGCCTTCACTACTAAAATTGGGGATATACATCAAATGTTCTTTCTAAGTGAACTAAACTAATTCAGAGAAGATTTTACTTGAACTAGATGACACCTTCCTCATCTAACTCCTCTTGGTAGAGATAACTAACTTCTTTGTTATCAATGATTTAGGACTCAGTCATATCCTAAGTTGGTTAGAAATCAAATGATATATTGGTCATCATTAAATACTTAGAAATTATCTACATTGTTAGGAATAGAAGGATAGGGTACTAGTTCAATCAAGAATCTCTTTAGCTAAGTTTCTTGGAGAGGCTCCAAATTGCCCACAAAAGTAGCTAGCAAATATATGGATTGGTTTTGTTCCCTGGTAACAACCACTATATTGAAATCCTCAAATATCTCAATCAAATCCTATGTTCTATGTTTATATCTTTTTAGATATTATAACTTACACTGGTATTTGTTTCTAAACTGATTGACTACCAGCTCTAAAACCCCATATACTAACAACTTCTTGACATTGTTTTTGAGTGTAAAGTACAATCCAAAAATCAATGATTAATATTTAGCCCTATTTTTTATGTAAGGGAACAATAATATATATGATACAAATAAATTCTTCCCTTGTGGATTGATCAATTCAATTCTTACACTTGATCATTATTTGGATCTAACACCATCAAAGTGGAGAGTCCATAACTAGGTAGGGCCCTAGTATTCTAGTTTTTGTACTTCATTTTGTGTGGTGAAGGTGTAAATACCAAGGCTAGGGGATTTATAACTTACCTCTTTATTCTTGACATTATACCCTGTGATAAGATACTTCATCCTTGGTTCTTCATCAATCCAAATTTGGCCTATCCATTATATCTAAATGTGAGATAAATATGTTGAGAGGTATCCATTAAGTGTTTTATACCAATCCCTACTTATCAATAGTCCATATCCTTAAGGTATATCTACCAAAAGGATGCCAATAGTCATCTATACTCATGGCCTAGATTATACTTGAATATTCACATTAGTGAGCTTTCTAATTAATGGTGCCATTATTTTATCTAACTATTAGACTATTCTCTTTAATAGACTTGGAGTTAGGCCAAGATTTTGACAAATAAAAGTAAGAATCATAGTGGTTTAAACTCTAGAATTGACTAAGTAATTATGAATATTTTTACCAAATGATCTAATGGTCAACAAAAAGGGTGGTACCTTTGGCTTGATTTTATATATGACATTGGTGTCATAGGTCTTTATCTTCTCTATAGGAGACTTTGCCTTTTCCACAAGGGCCTTCTTTACGATATAATTCCATAGGAGATACTTATATTTAGTAATTTGAATTAATACATAAAGGGTGATGTTTGTTATGATTTTATTTATATCCTTAACAATGTTATACCCTCTATCTTGTTCCTCCTTATTTTGAGGTTGATCATTCCATTTTGAGGGAGGTGGATTGTTATTAGATTTTTGATTTAGTAGAATGGCCATACTATTTAGAGGAGTAAATTCTATGAGGGGATGCTTGATCCTTATGTTATAACCACCTTTCTTGAATTCCTAAAAAACATGGATCTCATTGGTGTTGTCCTTTGGTATGTTGTCATCTTTACTCGAGAAAGAAAATTCATGAGTCTCAAAAAACATAGTGGTGCTTAAAGGGCCAAAGTCCTAGTGTAATTTTGATGGATTATGGATAAATTCTTGCCTTACTACCTCTCTTTAAAATATCTCAATAGCTACACATAATTCAACACAATCAATTTCACCATGTTGAGACACATTATGAATTCTTCACCAATTAGGAAAGGCCACCTCTACTATATTGATCCCTAGAGGCTTACTAGGCTTCTCTATATTTTTTTATGCCTATTAAAGGGTCTATTATAACTTTGGAACCTTGAATTCTGATTATTATTTAGGCCATTAGTATTGACTATCTTTCTTTTCATGCCAAGGAAGTCATTGCTTAACTTCTATACCTTTTTTTGTATGGCTTCTAGATCTTCTTTTGTAGAGTCTATGGCTTGGAAAATAGTAGTAAAGGATGTATCTAGATGTTGATTATATTGGTACCAATTTATAGGTGCATGGTTCTTTAGGAAACTATAATTTGGCTATGAGGTTTGCATCAAAGGAGGTAGTGCGTATAATTGATTTTGATTAAATGCAAGGACATTCTACTTGATATGTGGAACTAGATTCAAAGATGGGAGGTATTTTTTGATACTAGGTGTGTTCGACACCTGAGGATTAAGTTGTCTATCAATGTTGATAACTTCTTCATATGCCAATGCCAAAGTGTTGATAGTGACAACTCTTCACAAGAAAACTATAGTAATTAGTTCCAGATCATTCTTTTATATTTATAAAACAAATACTTCTACTAGTTTATACATCGAGCTTAACCAAGAATACATCTTCTAAAATATTTAATTAAAGTCCTAGATTGGTTTGTTAGGCTCCCTCTTCATTCTAGTAAAGTATTGATATATTAAACTAGGGTTGGTGACTTGCCCAAACTATGAAGGAAAATAAGTTTTACACTAATTCCAAGAAGTAATGGAATTCTCTTGCAAATTAAGGTACCAATCATAAACAACATCCATGAGCATGAAATAAATTTTTTTTCATGCAACATATTTATTAATACCATCCATAAATATTATCATAGATTTGAAAGACTTTATGTGTTCTTCTTTCATTCTTCCTCCTAAAGGATAGAAGGATGGTAGGTACTTTTTAGGATTCCTTCATAGGTCATGCACATCCCCTAGGATGTCAATAGTAGATCTAACCAACTAAGGTGGTTGAGCCATAAGATGATTAATAGGGGGAGTTTTTATTACTAGGGAAGGTGTTCTAGCTCTATTATTGATAGGGGTAGTTGGTACAAATCTATGCCTTCTATGATTTGACAAAGGTGAGACTAGAAGATTAACCTAAACACTAGATCTGGTCACTCTCCTAGGTGACTCCAATGTAGCTCAATGTAGAAACTAACCTATTCTATTGAAAGGCTTTGACACTCCTAGCAACAAAAAGAATGTTGATGTGGTTTTTATGTACACTAATTCATAATGAGGTGGCCTCTAATGTTTTAGGATCTTAATGGAGGTAAACTCCACTCTAGATCATGAGTTGTATGTATGTAGTTTGAAAATCTAGGTGATGGAATAATAGGCAAAGCATGCAAGTTATTAACTAGGACTATATATGGATGGATGATATATAAAATCAATTTAAAACTAGGTGAGTTGGTGGCTAGATGGGTATTAATCTAAAGTGGATAAATTTCATAAATAAACTTTAAAATAAATGGAAGGGTAGAGTATAGTAGATAGGACTCTATGAATTTAAGAATTATCTTTTAGGCTACATTCTTTATTGATAAGTGTTTTTATAACTAATATTTATTGCTAGTAGCTACTGCACACACACATACAAATATAGTCAAGTAGTCTCAAATAGTTTGATATGGTAAACTCAGAGATTTGGGCCAAATGTTTCTCTTTTGAGAGTATTTATTGCACACCCATACTTAGGAGATTATGACTTAGAACATGGAGGTATATGGGATAGTTATTGCATGTACATAGAATACTATATCATTAAAAACACCTCTACACACTTACAAAGATGAGACAATCAACTTACTTGTAAACAATCAATATAAGTACTAATTCTTCAATAGCTATTACACATATAAAAATAACATATTAGTCATAAAAAGAATAATTCTTCATAGTTATTTCACACTAATAATTATTGAATCAAACAACCAAAAAGATCAAACCTAATTACATATAATTAAAGAGAAAATATACCTAGACATGCAAGATAATTGAAAATTGATTTGCTTATGTATTGAATTTTTCCACACTTGAAAATGAGGGTTACATATGATTATATAGAATTGGGGAGGGGTCACCTCATCCTATAAGTGTATGCAAATTTATGATTACATGGTGTAATTATAACCTTAATTATAAATCTAGCTTCAAAATTGTGTATATGTATACTCTAGTTAACTTATATTTATCAAAAATTAAAGTTAGACTTTACAATGTGATGTAATGTGTGCATGATTAAAAATAATTCAAATAATTTTTACATTAAGTTCTAACATAAGTAGACTATGAGTATAAAAATTAATGCCATTATATTGATGCATATAATACTGGCCTTTAAACTAAGGCTACATAAATGATTGTATGGATACACTAAGTATTGGAGTCATTATTGTAGATGTTGGCATTAAAGTGGAAGTTAAAACATCAGTCATATTCTTCACCTCCAATTCTTGATAACATTTATGTACTACATCATGCTAATATTTGATGATGTCCATGTTGAGTAGAGAGGGTATATGTACCCTATTCATCTATTCAAGAAGATTTTCATGCTCTACCTTTGCATTTTAGAAGTTGACCTTAAAAATTTCCACTTCCGTCACCTTATTTATAAAAAAATCAACTTATATTTAATGTCTTCAAGTGCCAATCCCTATAGGATTTACTTAAATTTTTTAGATGCTTCTTGAATGAGTTGATCAAAATTGATTCTACTGATAAGCTTTCCAATAGTGTCCCTTACCTTTTATAATACAAATTTGTCTAAGATATGTAATATGAGAGTTTCATTTTCTTGATATTTTAGCATTGCTACCCTAGTTTTTATAATCCACTCCCTAGTTTTTTGAGTTCTAATCACTACCAAATTGAGGGCATTTAAAGCCTTTAATGGTGTCATTAATTTTAGATGGCTATATGTCTTATTAGTAGTGTAAGGAATCAATAATTTCACTTATTTTCATCTTGATTCAAAGAATTATATAATTTGTGGGTCTTTGTAATATGTGGATCCAATTCTACCCTCATTGCCTCAATTATCTCAAGAGCATTGTAACACTTTGATACAACCTATTGAACTTCAATCTCAATCCTTTGAGCGATATGAATTATTTTTTGATACTCTTTGATTTGCTTTAGATCTTGTTCTAGCTCGTGCCTGACCATCTGTATCCCCTCATTTAATGATATCATAACATCCTTATAAGTTTATAAAAGGGACTTGAAGTCCTCTATATATGGGGACTGCCCCAACTATTTATTATTCCTTTTAAACAAAACAAATACTTCTTATCTTTTTTGAAGAATGATCTCCCTCCTAGATTCATCCTGAAATTTCCTCTTTTTAACCCTTTGGATTATTCCTAAGGGCTTATAAAATAATGAAATTATTGATGGAAATTCTATGATTTTGAAATTAGGCTTTTGAGAAACCTTATATCTAAGATCAACTGGCCTCAGTGGGATAACTAGCTAGGATGAGTTTATTGACTATGTCATAAATTGTAGCCTCTATTGATTGATCCTATGTTTCTTTCATTGAATCTCCTTTGATTAATAAGTCAGGAAGGGAGATCCATATCATTTTAGACCAATCCACACCTCCATATTGAGGTAGTCAGTGGGTTGTATATACTTGTTTACCTCTTTTAGACTTTCCTAAGGATATGATAGTAGTATCTTGGGAGGAGTTAGTGGAAGGCATTGGAAGATTGATTTGAGTAGAAGATATATGGAATTGGGAGCTAGCCAGTGTTATCTAAATATTCTTAGAATCCCTCCTTTTTTCTTAGGTTGGGTTAAGGCAGTCTTAGAGGGAATGACAATAGTAGTGGCAATAATAGACATGGATGACATTATGGGGGAATTTTAAAACATCAAGGGTAAGAGTAACATCATCCACTTTTGGAGTGAGAAAATGTGTTTTCAATCAATGATGATGGGAATTGAACAAAAAATGGGAACAAAAGAGGAAACTTGGGAAGAATGGACTGAAGGCTGAGCCTTCTTACCTAATTGGTCATATTTGATTGGTGACTTCCCTTTGTCAGTTATAAGGCTTAGTGCCTTTAATCTTTTTAATTATTACTCTTCATATTTTTATTATTTTCCCATTGTTTGTTTT
>JARHVA010005124.1:475000-645000 GCA_037957365.1 Torreya grandis | reverse complement strand
AAGATTTCCTATTTTAATAGGTCATATAAAGTGTATCTAGTATGTTAGGATTTTTAAAGTACATAATTCTCCTTAGAATGTGAAATATGACCTTTGATTCTCTTACCTTATGTTGTCTCATGCACATTACCTCTATGTTGAAACACTTATGTTAAAACCTTTTAAGACTTGGAAGCTATTTTGTATATTGTATTTCTTAGTGAGAGAAGTATACTGGTATTACATAAATAATTATAGTGTATCAGCCCATTATATTAGTTTAATTTTATGAAAACTTCTATTTCTTTTCCTCACAATAAACTAGTTAATTAGGTGATAAGCATTTCAAGGTATATTCAGGGAGCTATCCCTTCAACCTAGAGGTCTACTTATACTATAGGTAAACCCACATGCATATAAGTATTTACATGTTGTAAAAATATGGAGGAGGCTTGAACACCCTCATCTAGGGTAAAATATTTGGTGACAATGGTTCTGGCATGCCCATTGGGACCATTATCTTCAAGGTAACTTGTCAAAGTGAATGTTGGTCATGACAACATTAGCTATAAATTGGCATGCTACTCAGCATTTGGTGACTCCATTCAAGGTAAAATATCATTCAAAGACATTATTTTGTCATAAATTTCCTCTCATGATTCATTTTTCTTACTAGGCCATCATATAGTAGATTGCTCAATCTAATAAATCCACCTATTTGGCCTGAACTTCCTCTTGAAGTTCAAGACCCTCATCCTAATATACCTTTAGAGGAGCAAGAAAATTCTACTAGCCAAGAAAGTGAAAATATTAAATAAATTAAAGATATTTAAAAAAATGGATATAACTCATGCCTTACCTTCCTTTGGTATTGAAAATCCAATTCATTTTCAAGCATATGATGTCATTCCCCCTAATGCCATAAAGAATTTGCCCACATTTAATGGTGAGAGTCATATTACACCTACTGAACACATCAAGGATATCTCCATTTTTTATAGTTTACATAATGCCACTAAGGATAATATTTCTAGTGGACTCCTTACCATGTCCCTTAGAGTGAAAGATATTGATTGGTCTAGGACTTTACTCAGTGGATGCATCACATCATGGGATGACTTTGGAGTGTTGTTAAATTTAAGGTTTGAAAATGAAAGTGACCATACTTGTCTTAGACATCAGCTCAATGTGATAAAAAGAGGCCCTAAGGAAATAATGCATGAATTTAATGAGATGTTTCAAAGGACTTGGTATGTATTACCTCCTCCCATGAGACCACCTGATAGCTTTGTGCTCCTTACCTACTTGAGAGCCATTGGTACTGATATTCATATCATGCTTCAATACATGGGTGGTTTCACTCTTCCTGAATCATATGAAATTTCCATCATAACTAAGAATGAACTCATTCAAGAAGAAAATTTGCCTCCTAATGTGTCTATTCCTTCTTTTCCCAAATTATCTAGCTAATACTCCAAGTGTGGCTCAAATTCCTAATGTTAATACCGAGCCCAAGGCTAGTACTTAGAGGGCAAATAATGTTATGGATAAAGATGAATATATTCAATGGTTAGAATCTAAGATTGGGAGAGAGAACATGAAACAATGGGATTATAAAAATTCATACCCCTATTATTATCAATATGGAAAAAAATATGTGAGAGCAAGAGGTCAAGGGCAGCCTAACTTCAATAGGCTTGTCAATGTGTACAATCCCAATTCCATTACCAATGCAAGAAAGATGGTATTGATGCATAGAAACTTGGTAAAAGGAGAACATTGAAACAAGGCCAATTTATAGATGCTAATGAAGTTAGATATAAAACTCTAGTCACCCAAGGAGGAAAAACTCCTCTCTTATCATCTGAAGATGAGGTCATGATGTAAACAAATGAGGATTGACATCCTCATGGAGAAAGTTTCACTAACTTCTTAGTGAAAGATACTTTTGTAATCAACCAAGGAAATTCTATTGTAGAAAATACAAGGCAAAATATTAAGTCTATAATAAGTTATAATAGCATGCCTACAAGTTCATATAATCTTCCTCCATTGTAGCAAGGTATGGCTACAAGCATGATAGTCCCTAACACACCTACATCTCCCTCAAGTCAAAATGTGGTAAGGTCTGCTCAAGTGGTCTCAATTTCTCAATTTATAATAAATAATTTTCCTCAAAAGACTCAATATAAGGTGATTAATACTACCCTAAACATAGTGGATTCTTTGAAAATTACCAAAGCATATATCTTTTTGTTGGATGTCCTTCACATGCCTGGCCAAAAAGAGCTATTAAAAAAATAGGTATCCACTATCCCCAATAGTCCTTCACCATCAATTAAAATTCATGATCATGTTGATAATAAAAATTCACCTAACACCATTATTGAACAATCTACTAAAGCTTATAAACCTCCACCATTCTACCTCACTCTCAAACTTACAATAAAATAGGGTTGATAAAAAATTTGGAGGTTTTCCTTGATGACTACCCTAGCTTTCCCATTCTCCAAGACATTGTTGTTGTTGACCTCCCTGCTCACTTTTCAATCTACCTTTAAAGAGACTTTAAAACTAAGATATGTGGATACCTCTCAGATAAATAGTCCTTCTTATCCTTTAGGATAAGGTATGGGACCAAGGTGACCATAAAAACCCAACATCTTTTAGTATTTCACATTAAGCCCTACATTAAAACAAGCTCTAACTTGAATTGTGTGATCAGTGAGAAAAAAGAGCCTAATGTGGATGATGGAGCTTCTAAGATTGAAGAAATATATGAATTTTTCATAGATGAATATTGTGTATATGATTATGAACATGATCCTTATTCATATTTTGATAAAAATTACCTTAGCACTTATATCATGCATGAAGAGACATTTGAGGGAGTTAAGGTAAGTGTCAAACATTCTTTCTCACAAGCTGTTGAATATAACTACATGATTCATGAGTATGATGATGATAGGCTGAGGAGGAATCTAATTGATAACCATAATGGGAATAATAATGTTTTTATACATAATATTGATGAATATTCTCTTGATGATGACACTCATGAGGTAGAGGAAGATGTCATATGTCAAGAATTTTATTAATTAGGTAATGCTACTTATCCTCCTAAGAAGTCTATATATTATGTTTAATATCTCACTAAGCATGGGAAAGAGTGTTATGTTGTGAATGAATATGAAAGATGGCAAAAGTTCAATTCCATATGTATAGATTTTGACAAGTTGGGTAAGACTCATTTTTCTCCAAGACATTAAATATCTAATTTCAAGATTGATAATTAGACTAACAAGCATGTTGTTGAGTGTTCCATCAAACACAAGGATGAATGTCATTCTACTAATCAAGAGTTTTCAATCATGAAAGATTTTGATGAAGCTATTACCCAAGAAGTTGTAAACATAGAGAATGAGGTTAAGGCATATTTGGTTATGCTTGAATAAGAGACATGAGCTCCACCTAAGGTAGAATCATTTGAAAAGGTGTTGTAACATGGTGAATAAAATATTGATGCTCCTAAACATAAAGTACATTATTCTCAAGAAGAGAACAAAGTTGATGTAGATATTATACAATCTAATCTATAGTTTGAGGAAGGTGTATCAAATATTAAATTAATCAAGAGTATTTTAGATATAATAAAATATTTTAGAAATAAAGGAAGAAAATTAATGAAGACTTAAAATACCTCACTTGTAGGACTAATAATATCCAAAGGTGATAGGTTTCTTGACCATACACATATGCAAGTGGTTGATGATGAAAATGATCCTCAAGATATATTTACTTCTGGGAGTGAGAAAGATGTAATGGGAACTATATTTGACCCTTGTTAAGTTATGATCATATGTTTCAACTCAAGAGTGAGGTTCTGTAAATAGTATATTAGGGGTGTGTGTGTCTTTTTAGTTGTGTTGTGTTTCATAAATGTTCTAGTTGAACACATGCTTATTTCCTTTGGTGTGTCTTTCTATTATTTTTGGTGTATTTTTAAAGTCAAATTACGTGATAAAACTAGTGTATAGGTGACTCCATGGTCCAATAGATAGGATTATGCAATTAGTCTTGGCATAATAAGAATACAATCCTTGGGAAATCACCAAGAATGTTGACCATTTTGACCACAAGTCAAAATGAATCAACCTCTTATAGTATAAAATTTTATATAGGAGTATATTATAATGTAATATGGTGTTTTATATTTCATTTTATGTGATTTAATGTCTTATTAGCCTTGGTCATAATCCATATTAGTATTTATGTCATTTTACGTCATTTAGAGGTCATAAATGGGTCATTTATGATGTCAGTATGGTTTTTTTAGATAGACAAGTATTATAATATCCTTATAAATATCCATAATGTTAGTAACTATTATATTACTTGTTATTAATGTCAATACTAACATAAACTTGTAGGTATTAAATGAAAATCAAGAAAATAAGTGAAAAAAGGGGGTTTCAAAGGTTATACAACCCATGAGAGATAGTAGCATATGGGAAAAGTTATTAGAGTGAAAATTACACTTAAATTAATATATTTACATTATTTATATTATATTTAAGTTCCAAAAAGGGGATAAAACCATTCCATCACTCCACTAGGCAAGCATAACTAGTCAACAGGTTTCTTCTTGGTACAACCAATACGAGGACTTACAGGTCAAATGATATTGGTGGTGGATAGTAAAATTTTTTAGATTAAAATTCATGTTTTTAGTTCAAGTATTTTCCTCCTATACTTTATCAACCATCCTTAACAAGTTGGTTGTCCATTTCTACTTGTTGTTTCCCACACCCTACAGGTTTTGCTTCTATTTGAGCTAGTCCATACAACCCAGATGATGAATTTTATTCCATATGATGTTTTTTCCATTAAATAATGTTTTAAATGTTTTGTTTCATGATTAAAATTGATTTTATGGGTTAAAAAGTTCAAATTGGAGGAACATGTCACTAATGGAGGTCACTATAAAGTTTTCAACACTTATAGAAGGGTTCTTTCTTTGTAGTGGTTTTAAATGAGTATGAAGTATGGTTTAAAATTATTTTAATATATTATTGATCCCATTTAATTCCAAGAACAATCTTAGAAGATAACATAATGAAGGTTGCATTCCAAATACAACACACAGTCAACTTCCTACAAGTTCTATTTTGTAGTCATGGTGTTTTAAGATCTAAGCATGAATATGATTATGTTTTTAAGAGTTTAAAGGAATGAAAAACATTATTTTTAATGATACATAAATTTAAACATCTATGATACCATATAATTGACTGTGATAGTTAGTTTTCTAAGATATACAGTCTTACACCATTGAATGGGCATCTATAGGAGCCATAAAAGGAGCCCATCACATTAATACAAGGAATTTGATTGTTTTTTAAATTTAATTATGATTTAAGAGTATAATTTAAAGATATTTAAGAATATAGGACTAGTTATAGGAACCTTTAACATGTGTATTGGTCATGTCTCCACACTCACTGCCTAGTCTACAACTTAATACATGCCTACAAGTGCCTCACAAATGTTGAGAACATTGAAATGTGAGTATATAAAATTGTTTCAAATAATTAAAATGGGAAAGATGCATTTAAATACTTTAATAAGGTCCAAAATTCATTGAATTCCTATATATCATGCTTATTTCCTACATTCACATGTATTTCCCACACATAGAAATGTCCACCTACATGTGGCACTGACAAAGACTTAGAAGGGTTAATCAAAGGTGTGTGAACATGTTTTGAGATTCCCATGAAGTTTTTAGAAGTTAAGACATAGTAAAGGAGGCATAAGTGAGAAGTCACTTCAAAATAAGATAAATGAGTTTTAGGGACAAAGTCCCTAAAAGATCAAAATAGAGGCCCAAGCACTTTCAGAGATACCATATAGAAATGTTAAATGATGCCTAGATGAGTTTAAATGCACACATGTTATAAAATACACATATGGGTATAACCTTGAAAAATAAATTGGGTATGTGACTAAAATATCATGACATTTAGGGGCTTCTAAGTTACACATTTATTCATTGAAGTCTGGTAGTGATGTCTACAGGATTTGAACTTCTACTGACTCTACACCATAAGATAGCAATGTAAAAATACCTCACCATGAATAGTGTTTTCATTGGAGTGAGAAGGGAATACTAATGAATAAAAGGTCATCAATAAAGGTTTAAATTCAAGGTTTTTACCCCATCAACACCTATAGGTGTGATTTCCCTAAAACAACTTGTGTACAATTGAATGTAGACTCCTATAGGTCCATAAGGTGAACTTAGACATGGAAATATAAACAATTACAAGTATAAGATACCTTCAAATGAAATCCAAAATAATCCAAGACCATGTAGAACTAATTTAATGGTGGATACCCACCTATTAGACCCCTAGTTGTTCCAAATCAATCAATTATAGTTGATTGTAGGTAATAGTGAGCTAGGAAATGGTGTTCATGATGTTGGCATAGCTTAAACATGAGTTCAATGAATCTAAATGACTATCAAATGACCTTGGGAACTATAATAAGATCTTGGGGTAATGTATTAAATTTATATCCATGTAGATACACCTACATGTATGCCTTTTCTTAAGTAAAACATAGTAAAACTATCAGTTAGGCCTAGTGGAGTAAGGACATGGGTTGAGGGTGCAAACATGGATGTTAAGAAGTTTTTGAGCATGGTAAACACCTCCATAGTGACAATGGGCATTCCATGGCACTCTTATAACATGGAAATAATGTATATAAAGGATCTAATAATGCAACCTATAGCCTATGTTTAATACCCTGCACATAGTCAATAATTTCATAGGTTTGTCATGGGTTTTGAAGCATCTAAAAGGTCTAATGATATGATCAAAGCCTAAAAAACTTCATAGAGAATTTATGTCAACTAAGCTAACCCATTATATCACCCTTTTTCATGAGATAATAGGGTAAGTACCTTGTCTTTGATAGAAGGTACTCCCTAAAGATGCAAATCTATAGGTTTAGAGGGAAAATTTTATGGGGATGAGTTGGAAGCTTAATGAACCTTTCAAGAAGATTTATAATGTTTTGATTTTTTTATTCTTTTAGGAAATCTAGTGTTTAATTATTAAGCAATAAAGGTCTAGAATATGGGGAGAATTCTAGTTTTTATGTAGTAACATACAAGTTTATGCTAATTTTATCAACTTAAATTACATAGGAAAGAGAAGACAAAGAAATATTAACTTAGCTAGTTTTTATGCTAAAATTGATGATTCTAAATATAGAATTAAAGGAGCAAGATTGGGATAGTGTCTAAATTCTAGATCTAGTCTCTTTTTTATTAGATAGGAGCATAAAAAATAAAACACTTTGGTGTCTGGCACTATATTCCTTTCTTGGCACTATTATCCTAAGGCTAAAAGATTTCTAGGTTATATTCATCTACTTAGTATGACCTTACATACCAAATTTTAAGTCTTAAAAGTCACTGAATCTCTCTATAAGTCTATTTTAATCTTTAGTACCTATATTAGTCTACATATATGGAAACAAAAAATAAAATCAAAGCACAAGGGGGAGAATTAGTTTAAGGGAAGAATGATCACACAATCAAGAACCCTTGGTATTATGATTATTACCTATATTAACCCTCAAGCTAGGGTCTCATATCTGATGTAGTTATCCCTTAAGGAACATGCATAATCAACACACAAGATTGATGTAAGAATGAATTTTTCCTAGGCCCTTCCTTGATCAAGCATACAAATCTACGTATGATGCAGAGAAGTTGAGATATACTATTGATAAATTTATTATCTCTAATGTGCCAAAATAGTAAGTGCTAGCTATAAATTGCCTTGTGTAGTCCTTTATTTAGGAGACTCATTATTTCAAAATTGGGAGTTTTATTTACATTTGGATAACATTGGGAAACTTAGGAATGAATCAAAGGAAATGGGTAAAATTCATCATATGAAAGAAACTGACTACTAGAACCAAAATTGCACTTGGACAATAACATTAGAAATTATACACCCTAAGTTTTAGCATGATAGTCTTATTTGGGTGCTATTGTCTATGGGGTATAGGACCTATGGGGATGGGTCTAAGCTTAAAAGAGGTACCTAGGTCTAAAATGTTAAGTCTAGAAAGCTTAAAATGACTAGGGATAAACAAAATGATATCTAGGGAATGTAGCAAGACCAAGACAAGTTAGATAAAAGGACATGGCTAAATGTGAATAAAAGCTCATATTATTTACTAGGAGTCTCATATGAAAATAATATGAATGGAATGATATGTGTGTTTACTTGATGATTTTATGGTGTATACATTTACCCCCTTTTAATCTAGTGATGTAATGAAATTAAGTACTAGATTAAAAGAAAGAAAGAAGATGTGTACTTGAGCTTACCTATGTGAAGATAAGTGTGATAAAAAAGGTCCAACTTCTTGACTAAGGAAGTGGATGAAGAACTAAAATAGTGCTTAGACAAAGAAGGAATCCATATAATAGACACCCCCTTTAATTAATTTGAATAGTGCCTAGAGAAAGAAATAATCCTTTTAATAGATGCCCCCTATACCAAATTTGAATAGTGCCTAGAAAAAGAAGGAATTCCTATAGTAGATGCCCCTATACTAAATCTGAATAATCTAAACTAGATTTGAAAAGTAATAAGAGGTCCAAAACCAATGCTTTCCTTCTATCCCACACAAAATCTTGGTTTTAATTCTGAGTAATATAATGGACCAAACATTGTAGATGATCATATGGTCCAATCTGGTTATAACCTGAGTAATGCCTATGTGTAAACTAAAAATGCTAGTAAATGTGTAAGAATAAAATGATATGTCCTACCATCCCAATATGTATAATTCTAAGAGATGAAGGACATGAAAATCTATGTCATGCCCCCAAATTTGGTATGTGAGTGATGCGTCTAGATAATATATAAATCTATATAACCACATGTGATATGATCTATCATGTCATGTCCCATGTGAAAAACTAGAGATCAAAATAATGTGCTCTAAACTATGCATATAATATGTTATCTAGTCTATAAATTTGTCATGTTATATGATGCTATATATGTGAGACATGTATTAATGTACATGCTCCCAAATCTAGTATTTGGATAGTCTATGTATCTATAGATTGAAGGTGTATCCCTCTAAATGTCTTGAGTGATGCTGAGTGACCCAATGTAATCTAAATCACTATATAATCTTGATCAATCTAAAATAAGTGATACTAAGTGACTTGTATAGTCTAAATCACTATATAATTTTGACCAATCTAAGCTGAGTAATGCTGATAATCTAAATAATAGATGTGTAAAAACCATGTTGATTGATCCATGTAGTCTGAATCATTATACGTCTCAACCGATCTAAGCTGAGTCTGGTAATTTGACTACTAGAGGTGTGAGAACCATGGCATATCCATCTATGAGAGTGGATAGGTGTGATAGATAAGTGTATAAATAGGAAGAGTAGGAATGATGCCCCCCTTTTGGGGAGAAGGATGAAATCTATGATAGAGGAGGTTGAGCCAAAAGTGATGACTAGTGGTGGATTGTATAAGAAGTTGGTTGGTATGTATTAAATAGATTGAAAGTCTATTATTGAATTGGTGAGATTGAATTACTGAGAGTGAAAGGTAACTTTGATTGATTAGGATCAAAGCTTATATCTAGGTAATAGTAGAGATATAGAAAGGTTTGTGCCATGGTAGGAAAATGGTGTAGCAATAGACTGAATGGAGTGAAAGGTTGATTGTTTCAATAGGCTAGGTTGATTGGATGTTTTGGATGAATGATGATTGGTGAGGACCAAGTTTTATGAAATTTGAAACAAGTGTTTTATTGGTGAGGACCAATTTTTATGAGAATTGAATACGTATTTGATTGGTGATGACCAATTTGTGTATCTAAGTATAAGATAGGTGTAGAGATGTGTGTTCCATGGTAGGCAAATGATGTAATAAGAGAGTAAGGGTTGCATTATGTTGAAGGTATCATTATAATTATTCTAAATTAAAAAATGGTTTGTAAAATGGAGATACAGTGCTTAATTTATGGGTAAAATGTTGTTTTTAGGAAATTTAGACTAGTTCCAACACTGTTATCTAAGTTGCAGTGCTCCTATCCAGCACTGTTGTCTTGGAGGTTAGATTTTTGGGATAATGCTTAATTTAGTTGCTTTAATTTTTCTTGGAAATTGATTTAGCATGGTGAACTGATGTATTTTCTAATTTCTAAGTTTTTTGACTTGTGAACTATTATTGTATAACTTGGCTATTTAGTTAGACTAGTTGGATGATATATATGTTGTTTTTTGGTGTTTTATAGGGCAAGGTATGAATGAGAGAGTTATATAAAGGCCAGGTAATGGAGACTCTAAGACTACTACCTTTGTTAGCTGATGAGAGGGTTGTGATGGATACAATTGGATTGGGTCACATGTCTGATCTAAGTACTATGTAGTGGGATAGGCATTTGATTACCACCTTGTGTGAGAGGTAGAATGTAAATACATGTACATTCTACTTTCTTATTATAAAGATCACTAGTACTTTGGAGGATGCATACTACATTTTGTATTTACCGACTAGTGGATGGTGTGTGATTTTATAGGATTATATGGGTGTAGATGCCATTGATCATGTATCCTTATATTTTTTGGTGTGCCCTCAGGCATACATAGGAGAGGTAGTAATAGTGATAGATTTTTATCATTTGGTATTCAATCAAATGTTTGATGTTTAAAAAAGTGGTTGGAAGTGTTGTTGGCTTTATTTACTATAGTGGATGGGAGTATGGTATTTATTGGCTTTGTTGTATCTTGTTGATGAAGGGTATGCCCTCTAGTATGAGGATCTAACTTTGATTCACATGACAGGAGGTAAGTTGTGATTATGCTTGAGTTATGTACAAGTTCAATTTTGTCTTAATTTATTTGGATTTGTTTTGAAAATTTATGTTTAACATAGTGTTTGTATCTTTGTGTGCAAGTAGAGTTAGAAGTGTTCAGGATGAGGAACTTATTGAGGTAGATGGTGTTGATGATGTGTTTTTGGAGACTATTATTGATTATACACTGTGTGAGCTTACATATCATGTGCCTGATGATGTTGTGAAGGAGGGTCTAATAGAGAGAGTGATAGTTACAATTGGTGTTTATGGTCATTTGTTTGACTAGGGTGTTATAGCTATAAATACATATGTTAAGTTAGTGGGAGAGAGATGAGTTGAGGACTGAGCGAGATAGGCATATGATGCCTCTTCCCAACTACAGATCAATGAGTACATGGATTATGGATGAGTATACAGAGTTGTAGAGATGGTATGCAAACTTGCACAAAGAGTATGGTTTATTATTGGAGTGAGAGAGTCATTTTAAGAGGCATTTGGTAGGTCAAGGAGGCATGGGGCCATTGAGTGCTAGGCTAGACTATGGGACTAGTACTATAGGAGAGAGTGAGGGCATGATGTCCATTCATGAGTGATTCTAATTTGTTATGATATGTATTTGAAAACTTAGTTATATATAATATATATATATATATATATATATATATATATATATATATATAACTAAGTTTTCAAATATATATCATATCAAATTACAATCACTCATGATTGGACATCATGCCCTCACTCTCTCCTCTAGTACTAGTCCCATATGTGTGTGTGTGTGTGTGTGTGTGTGTGTGTGTGTGTTGTTTTGATTTTGAACTCATGTGTATTCATGTTATGGGTTATAGAAAATGGTGGTATATTGATTGTAAGTTATTGATTTTAGAAATGGTTGATCTAGTATTGATTATGAATTTGCATGTGCTTTGTAAATGGTACTTGGGATATGATGTTTTGATATGTTTGGATGTGATTTTTTGATAATTGTGATGTTAGGCTTATTGATTTTGAATTTTAATCATATATAGGCTAAAATTTGTTTGTCATGGTAATTGGTAATCTATTTAGATAAATTTGAGTTGGTTTTTGGGCTTGGTAAAGTAGGATTTGGATACATTTGATCTGGTTTGAGTGGGAAAGTGTTTGGATAAGTTTGGTTTGGTAATATCTAGGCTTTGATAATTTGTTTCTAGCTAGGGATGGCTATTTAGAATCATGAATGTTAGTTGTTAGTAGGAGGGGAATGTAAGATAATATTGTGTGCATATTACTTCCCTAAGAGTGGCTCAAGAATACAAAGGTTAGCTAGACCTTTAGATCCATCATTTCCATACTAAATAATGATATGAATTGATGTTAAAATAAATGTATGCTATATCACTATCTAATCCCTATCGACCACATAAACAAGTGTGCTCATGATGTGTAAGAATGTGCTCTATAGCTGATACTATCTGCTATGAATAAAGATCATCTGTCTATAACCAAATACCCTATGAACTCTATTGTGATATGTATGAATGTGCAATATGTTGATATGGAGTTGAAACCTATGTTGAGGTCTCATTTAATCTTAATCATAATGGGTTTTTATGTGAAATAGGACCCTAAAAACTCAACTATAATGAATATCTCTCTAAAGTATTACTTTGTAATGTGGGTTCAACTAGTCTTAATTATAGTGGATTGTTATGTGAGATATGACCCTAAAAACTTGATTGTAATGAATATCTCTATGGAATAGTATTCTTCTATAGTGTCTTTGACTCTATTGGATATGTATATGGAACTAAACTATATATACCATGGACTACACTGCTATTTATGGGTTACTTGTGTTGTACTAGTTTCCAGACTTTATAAAAGTTATAATAGGAGCTCTCTTATGAAATTCTACCCTAAAACCTACAATATGCTCATGATGAGTGACTAATGATTCCTATTAAGGAATGTCTTAGGATGACTCCATTATTGAGGAATGAGGTCTAAGGTTCCATAATGGAGGAGATATTTTTTCCCCTTATGTGAATGCTATAAGACCATCATTAACATATCAAGAAATGCAATCTCAAAGTCCAAAATAGATATCATAATTATGTCTACAATTTTGATGATAATTAAAAAAGGACCAATGTGGCTATCTATGTAAGAGATGTAGATCTTGTCAGTGAATAGAAGGTAATGTGATTAACATAGTGCTAATAAAATAATAGATGGCTTATCCTACTCTGAATGAAACTATATTGGTGTTTTTTTTTAGTTCTATATAGTGTATATTGTAGGTTGTGTTCTAAAAACTTGCTCATTGTTCTTGACTAGTTACATTTCTAGTTATGGTATCCTATCTTGTCTAGGACATAGTAGATGTTGAGTGGTAGGGGCTATATCTGAAGATGTTTCTATGAAGTCTAGAGTGATCTAATCAACTCAATCCACCTCAATTAATCCCAATTTGTTTTCTAAATCTAGAATTGTGTAACATAAATGTTTGAAACAAGGATTTACCTGATATAGTATATGCTCAAGGAGAGGTTGGTGAAGGCCCTTGATAAAGATGTGTTGAATCTCTAGATCTAATAATTTGTATATCAGTCTTAACGAATGAGCCTTGAATTGTAAGACATACTTATTGATTGGTTCTAAATAATTTTGATGTAGTGTGGCAAGTTTCTCATATGTAATATGAAGGCCCATGTTGGTGATGTAGTTTTTGAGAAATGCCTTCTATAAGTCATTGTATATATGTAATAAACCAATAAGGAGTAGATGAAAGAACCAATTTTATGATTCCCGCACTAATATCTACTAAAACAACTTGAGTAGAATGAAAGGGATTGCATGAGGTGGCAAAGTCTTTTGAAAGGCCTAAAGATGTATGAATGGATCTCTAGTTCCATCAAAGTGAAATAATGATGGTGTCTAGAAATGCTTCAGCAATGCAAATTTTATGAATGTCTTTGGAATAAGGTTACCATGTATATCATTGACATCCATACAAGTTTTATAATATTTTTTTTCCAAGGTAAGGAGATGTACTTGGTGCTTTAGTTCACCAACTACATGCATCAAAGAGATGATCTCTTGGGATGGTACATTAGTATCTTGAAGTGGTTAATTTAATCTTTAAATTTTATTGTTAATTTTAACCATGGGAATGCTACATTTAGCAAGTGGATCATAAAGAGTGGGTGTGTTCACTTGAACCTTTGGAGTGATAGTAACTTGGAACATACTAGAGGGAAGTGGGATACCATTCTCTTTAGGTGAGGAGTGAGAACTGGGTTCTACTTTAGTGAGGGGTGTCTTGGGAGATTCATTGGTATCTTTATGTTTTAGTGAATCGCATTTTAATTTAGTATAAGATATGATATTAGCATTAACATGTGCATCATTTGACATAGAATCATTAACAAAAGTAGAAACATCATTTGGAATTGCATTAAGTTTGAGAGGAGTGAGATAAGGGTTAGAAGCATGAGATGCATTTTCTTCTTCACTAGATGCATAGTAGTCATCATTATTCTATGCATTATCAAAATATGTATTTTTTACATATGAAATAGAAGAATTTGAAATATCATTTTCATACTCATTTTCAAGTTCACTATCATATTCATCATCACTTCTATCATTGCTAGGGAGAGATGTAAAATAAATAATTAATTTATTTCTTATATGCAATAAGTTATCATTGGAAATTGGAATATCATGTGTATCTATGCTATCCATGGATGGAGTATATGCATTTTCTTCATTTTCAACATGAGAAGTGAGAGTAGAAGATTTATCATTTGAACATTATTTTGAAAGAGTAGATTTAGGAACACATAATGCATCATTTGAATTGTGCTTTGGTAATTTGATTCTATTGCATCTATATTGTTGTATTTTGAACATAGTAATAGCAAAAGGTACAGAGATATTAGGTTCACATGGAAGCAAATCATCACCAATAAGAGGTTCACTTGGAAGTGCATGATTAATTTGTGCATTTTGTACATTGTGCCTAGGAGAATGAGGTGAGAAGTATCATTCCCATTTATCAAAATTATTTTCATTAAGAGAAGGAATAAAAGAGATGGCTTTAAGAGAAAAATATTCATCTATTTGTGATTCACCCTCATCATTACGTGCATCATCATATCCTTCATTACAATAATATTCATTATCTTCATTATAAATGAAACCATTTTCTATAGTTTTAGCTAATGTGCAATTTTGCAAATTTATCCAATCATTGTCATAATTGTAAGAAAGTTTGAGAACTTTATCTAAGGGATGAGAAGGAATTGCCTTTGTGGCCATTTTATCACCAAAGAGAATTTTGAAAAGTACTATGAAGAAAATAAATGCACAAAGAACTACTAACATTGAATTCTGAAAATTACTTTTGATAGCCCAAACAATTTGCAACAAATTCAAATTATTTTTCTAAAAATTGTAAGGGAGGGAAATTTGAGGTTGGAGGACCTAGTTTAGAAATCCTAGGTTTTGAACTAGGGTATTAGAACTTTTGAATTTTATGTAATAATAAATATATTCTAAAATTTGTTGGAAATAGGATAAATGCACAAAAATTTATAATTTTGGAATTTAAATTTTTGCACAAGAAACTATTCATTTTGTAATAATTTTTTATAAGGTAATTAATTTGTAAAAAATTCTAAAATAGTTTTCTAAAATTGGCAAGGAGGCAAGGCTTGTTGTTTGATGACCTAGTTTTGAAATCTAGGGTTTTGAATGATTTTTTTCAAAATTAGTGCAATAATTTGAAAAATTTAGACAAAATTTGTATAATTTTGCTTGAAAAATTTAGGAAAAATTAGAAAATATTTTTGAAATTAGCAATGTATTTTTCCTAGTGTTTGTATGCAAAAAAGACCTAGTATGTGCAAATTAGAGTTTGAATAAAATATGTTATATTTTTACAACTAATTGGTAGATTTCTAATTTTTAAATTCAAGAAAAATTAGGAAATTATGGAAAAAAATCATAAATAATTATCCCTAAGGTTTCTATGGTTTTTGTGCAAAAAGTTGAAGTAAGTCGAGCTCATGAAATGTTTTATTCTTTTAGGAAATATAGTGTTTAATTCCTAAGTAATAAAGGTCTAGAATATGGGGATAATTCTAGTTTTTATGTATTAAAGTACATATTTATGCTAATTTGATCAAATTAACTTACATAAGAAAGAGAAGACAAAGAAAGATTAACTTAGCTAGTATTTATGTTGAAACTAATGATTTTGAATATGGAATTAGAGGAGCAGGATTGGGATAATGTCTAAATTTTGGATCTAGTCTCTAGTTTTTTATTAGATAGGAGCATTGTAAATAAGACACCCTGGTATTTGGAATTATAGTCATTTATCATCATGGATATCCTGAGACTAAATTTTTTTTGGGTTCTATTCACTTGTTCATTATGACCGTACATAAAAAATTTTAGGTCCTAAAAGTCACTGGACCTCATTGTAAGTTTGTTCAATATTTAGTACCTATATTAGTCTATATACATGGAAAAAACAAAGAAAATCAAAGTACAAGAGGGAAAAATTAGGCTAGGGGAAGAATGATCACACAATCAAGAACCCCTATTATTTTGATTACTTCCTACATTAACCCTCAAGCTAGGGTCTCAGATTTGATGTAGTTCTCCCTTAGGGAACATGCATAATCAATGCACAAAAATGATGCAAGAAATAATTTTTTTGAGGCCCTTCCTTGATTAATCATGCAAATATATGTGTGATGAAAATAAGCTGAGCTATATTATTGATTGATTTTATTATGTCTAATGTGCCAAAATAGTAAGTGCTAACTATAAAATGCCTTGTGTAGTCCTTTATATAGGAGACTCATTAGTTTGAATTTGGGAGTTTTATTTGCATTTATAAATCATTGGAAAACTTAGGAATGAATAAAAAAAGGGGTAAGACTTATATTATGAAAGAAACTAATTTTTATAATCAAAATTGCACTTGGACAAAAGCACCAGAAACTAGACACCTTAGGTTTCAACAATGTAGTCCTATTTAGACATTATTGTCTAGGGGGTAGGGGACCTAGGGGATGGGTCTAGGCCTAAAAGAGGTTATTGGGTCTGAAAGGGTTAAGTATAGAAAGATATTAATGATTAGGTATAATAAAAATGATTTCTAGGGAATGTATCAAGACCAAGACAAGTCAGATAAAAGGATATGGCAAAATGTGAATAAAAGCACATATTCTCTAGTCAAAGTCTCTTGAGAAAGGATTGTTAAAATAAATTATATATGTGTTTTTTAACCAATTTAGGGTGTATAAATTGACATACATGAAATAATAGTAAAACTAATACATAGATCTTGAGAATCCAACATGATGGCCCATGTTCACAAGCATGCAGGGCAAACCTTTAGGTCTAGACTAAGCCTACTATCCATCAAGGTGTCTACTACCACTTCTAGCATTAGATGAACATCATAATAAATTGGAACCTATTTATAAAGATATATCAAGTGTTTCTAGGATGTTTTACTAAAAATAAGACCGTAGGGAAGCCTTATTTTGGATCAAATATAATTCAAGGTATGCAGGATGAAGAACAAGGTTTGAGTAGGCAAGTTTTAAAGATCACACATTCTTTGAGGATTTACATGAGACTATGAGGATTTGAGGACTGATAAAGGAGGAATTTAAAAAAATATCCAGTGAAATTTTTTGAAGGTTAAATGTTTCATCTTCATGAACAATCCCTAGAGGGAAAAATGGCCTAAAACCCTCTAAAACCTTTGATAATGACCTGATTGGGAAAGTGAAGGAGAAGGGGAATCCATATGAACTATAATGGTTTGGGAGATTATTTTATGTTTTATATGACTCTCCATGGATCCTCCCCATAAAATTTATAGATGTCCATATATAGACAGATAATAAAATGGCTTTCCTTGATAATTTTTATTGTTTTGCAAGTTCAAGGAAGAGTCAAAGGATGAAAGTCAATTTGGGAGATAGGTTATGAATTTATATAACCAAAAATATCCATTTATTATATAATAATATCTCACAAGTATATATACAAGTGCCTTCATCTCAACTAGTCAAAATTGGTATAGTGGACAAGCTAGTGAGAGAGTGAAAACTTCAAGTGGGATTCATTTTAAGGTCTGATTAAGGAATATAAGTCCATGAGGTGTCCTAAAAAGTGTCATACACTAATTTTTATGGATAAAATTTGAAAACTAAAGGTATTTTTTGTGTTAAGTGTGAAGGGGGAGTGAAAAAAGAGTTATTTGGATTACAGGTAATGATAACTCACCTTTAAAGGAATCTTGATGATTAGGAATGTGACCAATTCATGTTGGAGAATATTTAAAACCCCTCCCCATATATTCAATAATATAATCTATCCCTATTTTTCTATGGGATGTTCTAATAAGTCCAAATGATGAAGGCATTTTTTTGGGTAAGTAATGAGGAATCTTATACCACATTTTAGGAGTTTCATGTTTTAAAGGATATTTGTACAAGTAAACCTTGCATGATGTGTTCCATATTCCTCTCTCCTACATGTGTAACTCTTTTTATCAGCATGACACATGTCTTAGTAAATCTTGGAATTATTTCTCTTCTCTTCTCTCTCAAATTCTATAAGTAATAGCCATTTTGGGTCTTGTAGACTAATACCACAACATCCATGGTGAATCCTTACTAGAATGACATTGTATTTTGACTTTGAATAATAAATTAAAGTCTATTTTTGAGTTCATGAACATTTTTCTAAGTTTAAAAATTGATGTATGGTGAAGTTAGTGATAATCTTCTATCCATACTTTCCTTATCCTTTCATGTTTATGCAAGAGTTTCTATTCTATTAGGTCATATAGACTATAGTTAGTGTGTTAGGATCATTTAAAGTACATAATTGTCCTTATAATGTGCAATCTTCCCTCTGGTTCACTTGCCTTATGTTGTCTCATGCACATCACCTCTATGTTGAAACACTTATGTTAAAACCTTTTAGGTCTTGGAAGATAGTTTGTATGTATTATTTCTTAGTGAAAGAAGTATAATGGTCTTGTGGAAATCCTTCTAGTGTATCATGCCCTTAGATTAGTTTCATTTCATGTAATATTATATCTATTTTTCTCACAAGTAACTTCTTAAGTAGGTGATAAGCATTTCAAGGTATATTTAGGGAATTAACCCTTAAACCTATAGGTATACTTTTTCTGTAGGTAAACCCACATACCTAGAAGTATTCCCATGTTTCCCAAATTTGGAGGCTTGAACACCATCCTCTAGGGTTCAAGATTTGGTGACAAAATTAGTTGAGGAGGAGCCTTGATAAATTTGGGTAGTAACAAAATTTCATCTATAGATGTCTACACATTTAATGTAGTTGGAGGATCCTAGCCTTATACATCAGAGGAGTCCAAGTCAATTATATCTTCTTGATCTCCTCTATGCTTAGTTTCACCCAAAATAGGCTCTATATTAATAGTTTTTAATGTTTGGGGAGCTTCTCGAGAAGGCTCCTCATGTTCCTTTATTTTTTATTAGGGTATATTGACCCAAAATTCTAAATCAATCCATCCTCTAGGAGGTGGTAGCCTTGTATGCATGTCTTATATTGAAATTGATGGTTTTACATGAATAATCTTATAATGATCCTCTTTAATCCCCATAACTTGTGCCCTTTCTATGACTTGGGTGTCATCCTTTGTATTTAACAACAAAAATTCATGGTCATAGGGAACATGCTGGTAGGGAATACAAAGCCCTAGCTATGCTTTTAAATCTGACCATGGGGGTCCCAATCTCTATGTGGAAAGGTAGCCAATTAACAATGTTTCTTCTTATTACCTATGTCCCCAAAGTGTTTCCTTAGTGTATAACACATTCTACCTATTATCATGTGGGATCTATAAAATGTGCCTTTCTTTTTATTTATCAAATATTCTTCCACACTCTACGAGAGTTGAAATGCAATTTCTTGCTCTGTTAGCTTATCTATCATGTACTTGGGGAGGAATAGGGGGTTAAACTTATAGAAAATTATAATGATCACCATATAGTCTATGTATATCCAATAGTCACCTTGAGGATCCAATGTATCTTCTATGATTTTTGATATCTTGGGCAATGGGGCCTCATGAATAGCTTACCACACTTATGGATATAAGTCCTTCACAATATAGGTCATATATTTGGTATATGAATATATGTCCATGCATTTGAAATAATCACAAATGTGATTATTTATAAAACTAGTGGATGGGCTCTAAATCTCCATAAATTTTTTATATACTATGCCCATCACAACATCGAGAAGGTATGACATCATATAAAAATGGCCTACTAAATTGGGATGTTTGTCTTTATATAGAAATTTCTCCCTTAGCTTGAAGATTATAATATATCCTAGGGTAAAACTCATGTCAAACATCATTAACATATCCAAAAGTGGTACCCAAACTAGGTAGAGAAAATGGATACTTGACATGCCATATAATGTATTTAATAGGTCCATCTTGATACACACCCCCATTCTAAATTTTCTTATGGGGGTGGGGGATTTTCCCTTTAGAACCATAGATTCCCCAAGAAGAAGCCATGATCTTATAACTTTGTTAATTGATCTATGATTGTTCCATGTTACCACCCTATGTTTATTGAATTTGACATCTAAAATTGGCAAAGACAAGTATATTTAGAAATCATCACTAGAGAGTAAGCCACGGCCATCTGGTGATCCATGTGATGTAAGAAGACATCTTGTGTCACCTTTCCAATAAAGAATAAGTCCTATAGTAGCTTGATGTAGGGAATAACTTGAATATTGGCTACTCTAAAGTGTATTCCTTATCTCTTGAGAGCCAATAGGTCTATCACCAATTGGGACTATGTTGGGGATAAATATCCTTCATGGTAAAATGCATTGATATCATCAATGTCATCCCATAATTTTGAGTAGTTCACATACCTATTATTTAAGATTTTTACCTCAAACATAGTGTCTATAAAATATATGTAATACTTAATGGATAATTGGGATTGTGGCCATACTCCTCTGAAGTTCCAAGATGATGAAGCTATTATAATTATCTAGTTTTCTCAAATTTAATTTCTTACACTATAAAAACTCCTTTCCACTAGTTGATTATTTTTAATAGATTCATAGGTGGCTATGGCTTTGTTCATAGAGTAACAAGTGAGCTCAAAATTTTGTTATAATCAAATGAACACATTGATATTCTTACATTATTGATATACCATTTTTCATTCAATTTTAATTCATGCACTTTTAATTCTCAATGTTAATATACTTGCTTTACATACACAATTTAAATATTGTTAGTTTATTTAGTGGGGAAGCCACATATTTACATTATATAGTAAGTTCCATGAAGTAGTTCCATTTTCCTAGCTAATTATAGTGGGCTTTTAGCAATCGAGAGTCAGGAGTCAGGTTTTGTGTTAGGATCAAGCCAATAATTCTCATGAACTAAAGGATCTAAACATAAACCTTGAGTAAAATGTATGAAAACCAAATACTTCAAAACAATGTTCTAACAAATTGTTCAAAGCATAAAAAAATCTGATGAACTATTTTAGACAAATTATTTGATGGAAAGTCCCAAACAAAAGTTTTAATGAATAAATTATTTGAACTTAAATACAAAAAAAATCCTCTGAAGAAAGTGCCTGATGTGAAAAATATAAACAAAAGTTTTGATGAATAAATCTTGAACACAAGTTATGAAGCACAAAGTTTTTGAAAAGAATTTTTGATGAACAAACCCCAAACCTAAGTACCGACCAAAAATATCTAAACTTAATTACTAAATAAAATGTCTAAGTAACACAAATCCTAAACACAAAAGTAATAATTAAAACCGAGTCTCAAAATATACATAGTACAAAACACCCAAAAGTCATTAAGAAGTTAGTCTAAAATGTAAAATATCATTATTTTTACTTCCTAGTGTTGAGATTAAGGATCAATCTGATAAGACTTTCATAGCTATTCAGGGTAAACTTAACAAACAAGGCTAAATAAAAATAAAATTGGGTCCCCATTTCTTCTTAAAGAAAAGTGGAATATAGGGTACACCAAAATGTAAGGTTTAAATTATACCTATGATTTATAAGGTTTCACACCATTGATCCAATGATTTTGGGATCTCCTTTTTGGCTTGGAAAGACTACATGCACATATGGGAAAACCTGTACAATTTTTGGTTAATAGGATAGGATAGTGAGTTGGTGGTGCTATAATAGTCCCAAGAAGTAATGAACTTATTTAAAAAGATTTCAAACCACTCATTTAAGTAATTAAGTAGATAATAATGATAAAATAATTAACAAGATACATATAATGATATAGATATCATATTAAAATATTTTGAACTAATCTTTGTCTATTTCATTATGATGGGCAAAGAGATCACACCAATAAGCTTTAGTGAAATATAAATATTCCTGTATAACTTATAATTAATCATAAATAGATTATATAGTAGGGGCATACACAATGGTGTAAATCTCTAACTCATAGGTGATATCACTTTAATCGACAAAGAGAGGTTGAGGAATGATTGTTAAATCATCAATATTATTGAATTCATGCAAGGCTCTAGGAAGTGTTATCTATAGATAGATTCTATGATTTAGGGAATAAAGAATCCTAATAAATTAGATGTCCTAATAAAACTAGTTTAATATTTAAAATATAAAGGATTACATAGGGATCAATGTTGATTCCACAAGATCGATGTCTATTATAATAAATCAATATTAATTCTAATAGAAAAAGTAATACTTTATAAATAAGAAGATAAAGGATGGTTTATATAGGTATAAAATAATATAAAGGTGAAAATGATGTTTAACATGTAAAATATAATAGAGAGATATAAACTATGATAAATAATGAAATAAACTTACCTAGAAAGAACTCCAAGCCTATGATAATCTTGAGATTGATACACTAATATTTGGCCTCTTGATGGATGTTGAGGGTCTAGTTATACAATGTATTTTGCCTATAAGTAGACAATTAATCATCTAAAAATCATCTGCGATAATTCTTTCATATTTTAAGAGAAAACTCATGGTCCTTTTCTGAAGGAAAGGTTGGGCATAAATTGACATTGATCCTACCATATCGATGTTGATCATCAGGATCATTGTTACGTCTGATAATTTTATCAAAAGTTTATTATAAGTTGTTTCAAGTATATAATGAACTAAGCACAAGGAATACCATGTTGTTACATGAGTTTTTCCTATGAGCGAGGTTTGTTCGGGAGGTTAAACTATTTTTATTTTATTGTATTTTTGTGTATTTTAATAGATTTAGTGGTTGGGAGGATAAAATAGTAATTAGAGAAAATTAATTACCTAGATAAAAATGGTAATTAGTGAAAAATAATTACTTAGGGTAAAATTAAGATGGGATGAGTAAATAATAAGGGGCCTAAGATATATATAAACACAAATATTTACTATATGAAATATTAGTGTCTACATTTATAACCCTACAATTAATTCAACTAATTAGGTGCATAATTTTTCAAGAGCTAAGGTTCTGATTAGGTAGATCATGACTTAAAGGCACATTAAAGTATACGTAGTTCTAGTTTTGGGCCATAATATTATGATTTTCGTTTAATATTGGGTCAAATTATAGAAAGATAAGACTAACACTAAGTGGGACTAGTGATTGAATCTTGGGTTCTAATTGTTTATCCATCTTGATAACTTCAAAATAATCCAAAGGTAGTGTATCAACACTGCCAACTTTGTGTAGAAAAATATTAGGCTAAAGGTTTAGGTAATTATTATACATGTTGAGTGCCAAAACCCCAATAGGTTTATATGTAGTTTTAATTTAGGTATACATATTTTGGATCCTATCATTGAAGGCTTAGATTGGTTTATTTGGTTCTCTTATCATGCTTGCAAAGTGTTGGTAAATAACACTTGCACTGGTGAAATGGGAAAATGATGACAAAAATATGTTTTGAAATTAATCTCAAGATGTAATCAAACCTTCTTAGATATTAAGAAACCATTCATACACATCATTTTACAATGTGAAGGGAAACATTCTACATGACACATCTTCATGGGTTACATTCAATATTCCCATAGTAGTCTTGAAGTCCATTATGTGATCTTTATTAGACTTAACTCCAAAGGGATAAAAATAAGGATTATAATTCTCAAGGTCTATGGGTAAATCATGAAAACCCCCAATGATGTTTATAGTAAGACCGGTTAACTAGGTTAGAACTTAGGCCATTGGGAATAATGGAAAATGGGGTTGTCTACTTGGAGAGAATGATTGAGCCTAGAGTCCTCTTGTGACACTTTTATCAAACCTAATTTTTATATGTATTTATAAAGGTGGGTATATCAAGTTATTTTTTAAGGTAGATCTTGATAATCTTAAAAGTACATCTAGTGCAACTCAAGTGATATTTTCAAAGAAATAGAGGTAGAGGTGCATTTCATGCTTATAGGGATAGATTAAATTATTGTTGTTATAGGTTTTATGCACAACCTAAAACTATGTGATTTAGTCTCTACCATTTCAATATCTATGAATTAATATTCACTCCAAGGCATGAGTTATGGGGTATTAGGATTTGTAAATAAAATGTTGGTGTAATATCAGTTAGTAGAGTAGTTTATTTACCATGGATGAATTTAGATATGGATGAATATAAACCTACTTGAGATGGGTGGATATATTATGGATCTAACCTAAGGTTGGTAGAACCAAAATAAACTCAAAAAGAGAGGAAGGTAAGATAAAAAAGGAGACATGTGGGTCAATAAAAATGAAACCTTTCTAAACTGACACTTGAATTAAATGTTAGACAAGTAATTAGATACTAATTTTTCTTGAAATATGTTAATAGCATGCCCACATTAAATCATAGTTATAAATCTAAGGAAACATGAAATATAATGAACTTAAACATATATAATCAAACACATCCACATTTATAATATTATGTTAGAACATTTATAAGGGGAATTATGATTAACATACAACATGAAATTCAAACCAATAATAACACAATAACAATAACTATATTGAAAATACAACTCATGCACAATCATAAAATTAAGACCCTATAATGACATCATTTCTTACACAATCCACAAGTTTGGAAAATAATCAAGATTTGCACATCATAAATAATTTTAGAACTTTCCTTATAATTTATTGTTATCTCAATAGCCCAAAATTATCCTCCATTTGGTACTGAGAGGATAAAAATATATATAATCTTGGGATGGGGAAGGTCTTATCTCTCAAGTGAAGTCTAAAAATATAGTTTTATAAATAGAATTGTGTGTTAATCATCACACAAAGTATGCATGTATAAAAATAGAATGAGGTGATTTCCAATAATAGATTTATTCAAATAAAATATAATATATACATTAAAAAAAATAGGAGATTAATGTTACAACTTATCCAAAAATGTAAATACATATATATAATTAGAGGGGTATTGATGTGGCACAATTAGATGAAGTAAACTATGAAATAATAGTTATAAAAGCTAAAGTAAATGAATCTATCATTTTAATTCAAGTTAAAAATGGAATAACCATTGTAATTATTGATATACATGATGTCACCATCAATGTATTTATATCAATGAAAATTGAAAGTGGCACATATGTAATCCTATTCTATGTTTTCACTAGTGTGTATTTCAGAGACTGAGTACCCTGAAGAGGTGTAGGTGTTGTTCCTACTATTTAAGTTGTTTGTTTGGATTCTTCCATTTGTAAAATATAAAACATGGATCACTTGGAAGTCAATGTTAATAGTTTCAATATAAATAAAAGTAATCTTAAAAAACTATGGAAGATTGTTTATTATCTTATTATTATGTGCCCAATGCAACTCTCACCTCCACATAAAGTGTTTTAGTACCTATAATTTGATCTCTCACAAAATTCACTATATACATAATCTCATCATGGGTCATGTAGATTGTGCCCTTAATATAATCTTGAGAATTTTCAACTACTAATAAAATAATAGTTTATAAAATGGGATTATACACTAATTCCCTAGGGGAGTGCTTACCCAAATAATTCTCATATCTTTAAAAATAGAGACTACTTATCTTTATTGATTTGTAAATTACCATGTCAGATGTTACATCTCTTGATTCTATTAAAGAAAGTTATCCCTCTTAGTAGTAACAAAATTCTAGGCCCATGAAATCTCATATTTTGTTATTAAATTTCAATGGGCATAAGCCTTATTTATAGTTTCTTGGATTAGAAAGTGAAGCTTACCATCAATGTCCTTCATTTTATTAAAAAAATGAATTATGTCCCCCCACTAGTACATAGTATTAACATGCCTTATCAAATTAATGGTGCCATATAAATTTTTATTTTACCCCTATAAATTATCTATAATTTGTTTAGGCTCATAGATGGTGCTCTTTTTTATTGGCCTCTAAGTAGGTTCGTCATAACTTTTGAACATTTATTTTATCATTCCAACAACATCCACAAAACTATAAAGATCTTCTATGGATTTTTCCAAGTCTAAGGGATTCAATTTTATTATCTTTGTTAGAGATAATATGTATTCTCTCTAATCCAAGTTTTCAAAATGTACTCCCACTGATGTTATGGGGGGATAAGGATGTCACACTATATAATGAATAAGTCATCTGTATACTAATTTGATTATGTAAGTAATTTTTAATTGATGTATATGCAATCCTATTAGTTATAGTAGTATTCATAGGATCCATGGTATTAAATTTAGATATAGTAAGTGAATTTTGTATTACATCTACCAAAGAATTATTCATTAGATTAAAATAATGTAAATAATGACTAGAATATATGATACCAAATTTATTAACAACACTTTAAGAAGTCATTAAATTATGAGTTATTAGTGGACTTAAGCCTACAGAAAGATAGTTGGGGCCCTAGTTGTTGTAGTTTCCATTGAAATATCTTGAGGTGGGAAGCTTGGAGGTAGATATTATGATGGCCCTTGTGTTAGAATTTGTAGATTTGATTTTGAAACCCCTTATACACTATTTATTTATATGAAAAAAATTCAATATATATCAATCTAACATATCCTTGGTCAAAATCTTTAGATTATTCTAATATTTTAGTCCATCTATACTGAGAACTTCCTTCAATCATCCATTCATCTTTTTCATTTGATTTAATTGTCTCACTAAATGAATCTATTTCTTTGGTTTCAATCTTAGACACTGACTCTTCTTTAATGACCCATATTTTTTCCTCATCTTCATTGTCATAGATTTGGATAGGGTTTGATATTCATTTACCTCTTCTTGTATCCTCCCTTTAGTTTGGAACTTATACTTTTTTATATTCTACCTCTACCTTCTAGGGTGAAAAATGAAAAGTCTTAGGATTTCTTTTATATGTAATTATTGGTTTAGTATCAATAGAGGTTAGTCCTTTAGAAGGTGGAATGAGAGATGAAGGGACCATAATAATGGCATATGTTATTTGAGTGGGATGAGTAGTGACCATTGGAGGAGTTATGGGTGGTGAATATGGTAAAATAATAATGGAAACATGATAAAAGAAATAATGGAGACTTAATTATTGAGTTATAGTCAGAGGAGTCAGTGATATCATAGAAAATATTATAATTGTTGTATCAATAATTATAGGTCTCTCCTCACTAGCTATGTGTTGAGGAAAAGTATCAGCAATTGTGTATGTAGGAGAATTTGGAGTAGTCTCAACTCTTCCTTTAACATCAACCTCTCTAAATGTGCTAACTTATTCTTTTCTTTTTCCTCTTATTTGAGGAGGGGGCCATGAATAGGGGTATAAATCCATTATTCTTTGTTGATTATTTTAGTGTCTTCTTAGTTATAATGAGATAATATTAGATCCTCTGTGTTATAATCATTGACATATTTACCTATCACATTATTATAGAAATCTCATTTACATCATCTAAATTCATGAAGAGACTATCATGACTGTAGTATTTATGCCCATGGTCTATTTTTACTTTGTTATCAAATCTCCTTATATGTTCTCTAATAGTTTCCCTAGGGTCCCAATACCTGAATGGTGCCCATTTTAGTCCATAACATGTCCTCATTATTCCAGTAGATTGGAAGTGCTATCACCTTGTATATTTCATTCTAACAATTCTAAGAGGGTTTAGATGAACAAATTATTACTTTCCCTTTTTATTTCAATATCCACATTGTTATCCAATTGATCAATAATTTCCTACTCAAACAATTTATTAGGCACAATCTAGGGTAGGTACAAAGGTTATGCCTTAGCACCTTCAATCATGATTATAGTACACCTAGGATATAACTAGTGGTCACTCATATTTTGAATAATATTCTTTATAGGATCTAAGAGTCTAGGCATTTTATTATCATATATTCCTTGATATACCATAGGTTAAAAGGTGTGAGTAAACCTTTTCATATTATTTATAAATATGTACACATTGAGGATATTAAATTCATCACAAATCCTATTCTTTAAGTATTCTAAAAATGGTTACCATGGTTATTCATATGATTAATGCATAGTTACAATCACAACATCTACCACATAGGAAACCATGTAGAAGTTGTCTTCTAACAAACTTCCTAAATTTGTGATTCAGAGAATCAATTTGGATCTAATAATTTCCCTCAAGGCTATGATTTAGTTATAAGTTAGAATAATGTACAATAAAGAGACCCATATTTCATTGACATAATAAATGGTTGAGAAACAATATATTTTTTTAGTATGGCCATGTAAATTTTCATCCATAATCTAAAGGTGGTAATGGGGATAGCTAAAATAGGGCCCTAAACTATAAAATTGTTTGGTTTTCCATCTTATTCTTATAAATTGGGTCTAATTTTGTTGTCAAGGAACCATTAATTCACCACATATTACCTATAGGTCATTTTAGGCATATGAAATATTTAATACCTCTCAAAAGTATTCCCACTTATGTTTGTTGTTGGAATTTTTTTAAGCCTAAAGTGCAATATTTTCCCATAGATTTTCTTATTTATAAATAAATCAAATAATATGTCAATGTTCGGAATTACCTATAATTTAGTACTTGTATTATAGAGGTCAACCACTTTTATTAACAACAAGTTATATTTGTACCTCTATGTAAAGTTTGAGATCTTATCCTCAACCTTGTAAGGCTTGAATACATTGACCTCATCCCAGATAATGGAGTAATGTTTGAAATCATGGTTCAAGTCCATATAAACAAACATTGTATCAGTATATTTAGTTGGTATTACAATCGAATATGTAGAATGAAATGGGTGTGATATGAGTAAGCCATTGAAACCCAAGTCTAAAAAATATATGTTATGAAAATTTTGTAAACTCTTAGTCACAATAGAGTTTTGAGTTAACAATTTTCAATAGAGCTCTAAATTCACAATGTGCACTTGATATCTAGAAGGCAATGTGATTATACTTAATGTAGTAATTCAAAATATATTAATTTAGATGTGTTGGCCATGAGAATTGAATGTATTAATTCATGTGAATTAATGAAAACAATGTATTTTATTCCATTCATTGTTTATTTTTTCCATTTTAATTTCATAACACTTACTTCCATAGATTGTATTACCATGTGGATTCTTTTACTTGTTCATATATGCTTAATCACCATAACATGATAGATGTCTCTTTTTTGATCTTCAAAGATTGGCATTCATATCTTTGTTATCTACTTATGTGGCTGAGTGGAAACATGTTTACATATCACCACTCCACTCATAGCTAGGCTATGGTATACTATATTTTGTTATTTTGGTTATGGGTTAATGAGATCATGACATGTGGACTATTTTCACTTCTCCACTTTCTCAAGATAGTTCATACATGTAACTATATTAATGTCACCTCTAGGTTAGCAAGATGATAACACATCAATGACTCTCACTACTTTGATTTAATAAATTATCTAGATGAGGGGATATGTTGACATCACTATGGGTTAGTAAGATGATGGCATGTAGATGGTTCTTGATGATCCACTTGTCCAAGATAGTTTATACATGGAACTATGTTGACATCATCTCTAGGTTAGCAGGATGGTGACACTTTGGAATATATTGGTGATCTTCTTGCTTAGGATAGTTCATACATAGAACTATGTTAATATCACCTCTAGATTAGTATGATGATGATATGTGAATGAATATCACTACTTCATATGTCCAAAATATCCATATGAAGGGCTCTACTGATGTCACCATGGGTTAGTGGGATGATGACACATGGATGAATCTTAGTTATCCAATTTCTTATGATAATATATACATGGAAGTGTGATGACATCACCTCTAACTTAGTGGGATGGTGACACTTAGAAAGATCCAAAGGGTACACTTTCATGGGATAGTCCATACATGGAACTATGTTGATGTCACCTTTAAGTTAGTGAGATGGTGGCACTTGGTAAGATCATAATGATCCACATGCTTGGGATATCCATAGATGGAAATATGTTGCATCACCTCTATATTATCAACATAGTGAGACTTGGAAAGATCCCAGTGATCTTCTTTCCTAGTGACTTATATTATTTACTCAGGATTTGACTTAAAGTGTTAAATCTACATAAATATATCCATGAAGCTCATATTAATAATTGGAACATGAGAATACTATGAAATATTTAATGTATGATATGAATCATAACACTCATTTAATCTAAAAATAATAATAAACACATACACACAATAAGTGCAATGGCAAATAATAAGGTCAAGGGCCACATACAAGGGACATATTAAAATGTTGCGTAAGTAAATAATGCACCAAAAAGGCTAAGGAAATCACACAAAATACATTAAAATTGTTTCAAATAATATACATGTTCAAATGTCACATGAAACATGGATCTAAGGGCCACAAATAATGGACATATTCAAATATCACACATACTAATAAAAAACCTCATGTAAAGGTTAAATAAATTTGTTAAAAATAAGGGATAAGAGCCATACATAATAGTTTTTAACCCTAATTTGAGATGGATCAATATGTTATAAGGTTAATAATGTATAATGAATAAGCAAAAGGGTGACAATGAAAATATATAGTAGATCAATAAATTGCAAACTCAAATAAAAAATATTATGAATTTAAATGATAAGATATGCTAAAAATGCAAAATAGAACTATCGATCAATATTTAAATAAATGAAAAAAATATTACCTAACTATTTTAATATGCATGTGTGGATATAATATGGAATAGGTTACAAGTAGATTGAATATGGATTCTGGATCAATCATTAGATTCTCAAAAATTTCATGTGGCCTCATATGCTTGCATTAGATCTATAAAGTTGCATTAACACACTTTTATAACTTGGATGTAGGTGTAAAATACATAATATTGACTAGATCTATATGTGACCACCTAAAACCTTATGGTTTTTCTATCACCTTTGCTCTCTTGTACTCAGATCTTGCTCCCAGGTTTTCATTCCTTATCAAATGATCAAGCTTGAACTATGGATCTTCATAGTGATTATGAATAAAATAAGTTAGTGGGAATATGGTGTCAAGCCCCCTTAAGGACCCCTATATAAATGGGCATTACCTAAATAGCCAATACTCCAAAGAGGTCCTTAGACTTATGAACTTATCCCCTACATATTGGATTGAGTGTGGATAAAGATTCAATGTGTGATAAATATATAGATTGACCCAGCTTGTAACTTGGAAAATGTGACTCATGAGATGCTCCTTAAGTAATTCAAACCTAGAATAATACTTAACTATGCCTGATATGTAAATAGGGATGAATAAGGAATATTTTCTCAATTTAATTCTTGGTTTTCAAGTTTTAGTAAGTTTCCTTATGAGTTTCAAGGTGAGTTATGAATGAGTATTGATCATGAAGATATACCAATCTTTCAATAAATATCTCACATTAAATCACTTAGGTTGACCATATGGACACATTATAATTGAGAATTTTATGACTTTAGGGTAATAGTCACTTAGTTTGGCACATGACACTTACATTGACATAGGCATGTTGTTGGTATTCAAGTGTCTAAGAAGCTTGAAATAGGTACAAGTCACACAATTGTAGATAGTGATAATAAGCAAGTTTATAGAATTTTGAGTAGCATAAAAGGCCTAGTCATCATAATAACATATGGTTGACTTGTTGGTTCCTAATTGTACACCTTTTATGCTTAACCTTTCACACTTGAAGAAAATGGCAATCAATGATGAAAAACCCACTAGTATGTCACTGTATCCAAAGAAGGGTTTGGCATCAAGATTAGATTGAATGCATAAAATGACTGAGAGACACCTATAAAGGGTATTGTTAGCTCCCTACTACTTCTATCTCTACCTAAACCAAGGTGAGAGGACATATGGGCTAGCTTGATCACATGGAGATATTATATAGTTCAAATTTCATGGGGATTATCAGCACAAGGAATAAATATGACTGGGCCATAACCAAGTTTACATACTTCACTCATGAAGGGTTGTCACACAAAATGCATAAATTCTCTAAGTCATATACAAGCTACTAAAGATAGATGGGAAGGAGACTGCAATATTCATTCTATATAATATTCAACAATAGGGTTCAAATGGAAAATTGTAGTATTACACTTCAAGACACAAAACATAGACACATTTAAGTATACAATGTTTATACATTTATAGACAAATAACACTAATATTATACAAAGGGTGTATTATTTATAGGTTAGGATAGTGTAGGACAAGTTGGATAATTATAAAAAAAAGGAAAGTGGCATGTTGTTGGCCTTTAAACAATAGGGTATCTTGAAATATTCATGACATCATTCCTTAACAAAGATGTAGAAAAACTCAAATGCAAGATAGTGGGAAATACAAAAGATCCTTGAAATAATATGAAATACACTAAAACTAAACTTTCAAAAAACTCTTTCTTATCAAATCCATAAACCTAGGGTGCCTTAACAAGTTATTCAACAACATGTTATAAAATAATGTAGAAAGGGTTTTACAACCTAGATCCATGCTAAAAATGATAACTAGTAACGAATATAAAACTAGATATCCAATCAATAATATTTGCAAAATAGATTGTTGCAATTCATCAATAGCAAATAGCAAAGAACCACAAGCATTTTCATTAACTTGAAAAGAAATATTACAAACATATATATTTTAAAATGCTTCCATGGGGACAAGCATGGTGAGATTGCTCTTTTGACAAAGGAGGAAAAAATATGCTCTCAAAGCTCACTAATGGTTGTATAATTGTAACCACCTTAACAAGGGAGATAAGATCTACACAAATTAATTGATCTTAGAAATTCTTACAAAACTTAGGCTTAGAAAAAATGAACACCTAAATAATGACCAAAAACCTTGAATAGAGGATAAGCCCTCTATTTATACATTTTCAAATTTGGGACTATGGGTTGTAATTTCCAAATTTTAGAACAAACCTTCAAATGCACCAAGGTTCTTCTAGATGGAAAATATTCCCTTGTCATGCCTAAAATCTTCATTTGTTTGTAAGAAAAATCATAACTCTAACTAACTCTATGAGGGATGATGAATATTTTGGAGCAAATATTTTTATTTCATGGTAGGACATGCCTTTCACATGAGCTATAATAATAATATTTATTTGAGGATCCAAACAAAGTTTTTCCTCATGTGTAACTACTTAGAGATGCCTTGACTACTTGCTTGCACAATTGAAACCTCTTAGATAGCTTTCCTTCCTCTTATGCATGCCATGGAATAACCTAATCTTATAATAATGGCACAAGAATATTTTAGATCCATGGCTACTCAAAATATCTTCTTTAGAGTGTTCCACCTTGGATTTTTAGACTCGGAATATTTTTCCTATGGAGGAACTTGGAAAAGCACAACAATGAAAAATGCAAGAGACAGTTTATTTTCAACTTTTACTTTTCTAGATCCAAATTATTTTCTCCACTTTTCAATAGTGGCTATGCACCATCAGATCTAGCTTGGGTGAGAAAACATTCTCCATCATATCATGATTTAAAGGGTGGAGCATTATTAGATACTACTTGTACTTGGCCTTAAGGATGTGCCACTTGGAAATCTCACAAGCTTTTTGCAGTTCTCTATAATTAGTCCTAATTACTTTGAGTCTCATCATGTCATGTGGTATCACCTCACTATATCTCCATCCCCATTGAAATATCAACTATTAAATTTCATTTTTATATCTTTAGAACATGCTCAAACTTTTGATCATGCCCTGAAATCTTAAAACTAGTCATGCCTGTGCTAGTCTTGGGTTCTTTTGACTATTTAACTTTGATCATGTATCATTGGATCATCCTAATTGGCATTAATTTGCATCATTATATCTACCTCCATTTGAACTCAAATGGCTACTAAACGATGCCTAAATTTGATGCTCACACAACCATCTTGGAATATTGGAATCCCAATGACTACTTGTCATGCCTTAAAATTAATGTTCATGTGCCTATTAAAGGAAATTTGTGATACCATAATACTTATTAAAATTAGGCAAATTTCTTCAAATATTTTATCTTCAACATTCCTATGCTTGAGCCTTTTATCTTTGGCCATCCTATCTTTGGTAATATTAATGTGGGTTTTTTGTGCTACAAGAATTGTTATGGGCATTTTTTATTCTTAACACTTCTACTCTTGGGTCCTTTGTCAATCGAGACAATTATTTCAAACATTTTGCTTAGGATAGTTTTATTGAAGTATTGAACTCTCTTAGACACTACTCCTATAGAAATTTTATCTTTGGCATTTTCATCTTCATTAAGACAATTGTTTTAGACATTTTGTTTGATACAATTTCCCTAAAGAATTGATTTTTGTCAGGCCTTTTTCTCATGGACCTTTTATCAGGATAATTATTTAAAAACTTTTATTCAAAATAATTTTGATAACACAACTAAGATTTTTATTTTTCTTGAATAAATTAAACTTAACATTTTTTTTGAAATAATTTGTAATTTACACTTTTCCCAAATAATTGCATTTTTATCCAGTTTTTTGTGTGAACAAAATACCCGTAAGAATTTGGCTTTCATAATTTTTGTAGTGGAAAAAATTTCCATTATAAATAAGCCTTTGAGAGTTTTTCCAAGGACAAAATGTCTGAAATAATTAGGTCTTCAAGATTTTTGGGAACACTTTGCTTGAAACATTAAATTTCTTTAGACTTTTTATCTGTACACTTTTCCCAATAGAAATAAGTCTAGGATTTTTGTTAAAGATAATAAAATTGAAGACTTATTTATATTAGGGAAAGTGTTCATACAAAAATCCAAAAAATATAATGGCATAATGCACACACTAGTAAGGAACAACTTAAGACTTAGTCCATTCAGCATGAAACTTGACCTTTGACATGAATAATTGAAAATAGGAATTGGGGTAAGGACTTAGGCATTTAAAATAGACAAAGGCTCAATTGGTTTAGTGAAATTTTTAGAACTAACATTGGATCTTACTTTGGGATGCATACCCATTTCATGTCTATAAAGAACCCAAGAACACAAGACCTAGGGTCAATCCATCTAGCCACAAAGTCAAGACTTAGCAATTTTCAGTAAACATTCATTAAGGCTCAACAAAACAATGGCATACTTGATAAAAATAGATCAATAATATCTATAAATGAACATAAAATAAAGCACAAAGGGAAACTATAACAACAAGGCCCAAAGTAGAGGGGTAACAAAGTGATGAAACAAAAAAGGAAAAAAACACTATACAATGTATACACAATTGCAATTTATGAACTCAATCAAAGAAGTGTTTGAAATCTCTACCATTAACTGGTATCTCTAATATTTCACCATTCAAGTCTTTTAATAAGAAAGTGCGTTCCATAATACAATAGTCAATGGAATAGGGACCCATCCACAAGGCATCAAAATTTCTATTCTTTCCTTTCTCTTCATGTCTTCTATCCCAAAGTAGAACCAAATCACCTACTTGGAAGGTTCTTGAAGTGACCTTCCTATCAAACATCTTCTTTATATTTTCCTTTAACTTAAGGTGTCTTTCATGAAATTGTCTTCAAATTTCATCAAGGTCAATAATCTAGTCCATAATGCTCTCATAGTTGTTTATTTTCTCATCATCCTCTAGTTATTGCATAAGTTGATAAGTTGGAAACTACAAATTCATAGGCAAACCTACTTGAGCTCCATAAACAAGCTTAAAAGTGATTTTTATTATATCTCTCTTAGGCATAATCCTATCATTGGATAAATCAAACTTTAGTTGTTCACCCCACTTCTTCATGTTTGCTTCCAAAGTTCATCTAATGATTTTGATCAAGTTCTTATTACTCCATTTTTCTTGCCCATTCCCCTGAGGGTTGTAATTGGAAGCATAGGCCAATTTAATACCATACTCTTTGCATAATACCATTAAATGGTTGGCTTTGAATCTCATGGAATTATCTATAATAACCTTAATAAGGACACCAAATCTATAAATATTCTAATTTAAAAAAAAATCCATAACTACTTAGTGTGTTACTTTATTTGTAGGGACCGCTTCAACCCATTTTATGAAGTAGTCAGTTTTAACTAGTATCCATCTATGTCCAATGCTTGATGAATCAATAATTTATCCAATAAAATCCATTCCCCATTGTATTAATTGACCTTCAATTATCATAGGTTTTAAGGGAAGAGAACCTAAATCTTTCATCCTCCCAACAGAGTGCTGACATTTCTCACACTTTCTAACTATCTGAGCAACATCCTTAAACAATGATGGCCACCAATAACCAGATCTAAAAATTTTATGAGTTATGACCTTAGGCACAAAATGAAAACCACATACTCCACTATGGAAGTCTATAATCAATTTATTAGTTTGTTCTTTCAGCGCACATCATAGGAGAACCCCTTCTAGATTCTTCCATGCTAGTCCATTTTCAATCAAGAAGTATTTTTGGGAAACAAGTTTAAGAGTTCTTTGATTCTTGTCAAATTCAAGGGGACAATTGAGATTTTTTAAGCAATAAATAATATCCTTATACCATGGAGACATGTTAAATTATCCTAAATAATCATCAACATTAAAAATAGTAATGTTTACCTCAATGGCTTACAAATTGGTATTAGCCATGAGCTTGGCTAAACCCATCCCTTACACTAACTTGGTGGTCTGAATATCCATGTCATACTCTTGCAACTTATTGGCCCACCTGTATCTCTTGCTAGATACTTTAGTTTGAGTCAAGATGTCCTTCACCATGATATGCAAGACATAAACAACAATCTTTGAACTCAAAATATAAGGCCTAAATTTCTTGACAACTTTCAAGAGAGTGTAAGCTTATTTTTCCATAATGGTATAATTTAACTCAAGACATTCCATATATTTTATAAATAAATCTATAATATGCTCAAGACCATCTTCATTATTTTGTAATAGGACAAAAACAATAGTATTATATGATGCAAAAGAGAATATCTTAAATGGCTTAGTGTAATCGAGGTTGGCCAAAATAGGGGTAGAATTTAAAGATCCTTTAATTTCATTGAATGTTTGTGATACCTTCTCCTCCCACTTGATGTTTTAGTCCTTTTTCAATATGCAAGTAATAGGCAGAGTAATCTCTACAAAATTAGACACAAACCTCCTTAAGAAGTTAATTTGTCTAAAGAAGGCCTAAATTCCCTTTTTAGACTATAGGATAGGCACTTTATTAATGGATTATACCCTTTTAGGGTTGATCATGACACCATACTTGGACACTATATGTCCCAAAAACTTGGTCTTTTTTACTCTCAAGTGGCATTTATTAGGATTAAGTGAAATGTTGAACTACCTGCATCTAATCAACACTTGCTCTAGATGCCCAAAATGTTGTTCTCTAGTCTTTGAGTACATAGTAATGTCATATTAATAAAAAAATATAAACTTATTCATTATCCATACAAACACAACATCCATATCTTTCTAGAATATTTCACTAGCATTCATTAACTTGAAAGGCATCCTCATATGTACATACGTGCCCCAAGGTGTAGTGAACGTAGTCTTGGATCTCTCAGATTCCTTCACTACAACCTATTTGTACCCTAAGAAGTAATGTAATATGGAAAAAATATTTGATCTAATAACACTTTATATTAGTTATCCATGTTGGTAAGGGAATAATAATCTTTCAAAGAAGCTTTATTCAAATTTTAGAAATCCACACACAAGCACATGTCACCATTCTTCTTTTACATAGGGACTAAATTGGTAACCCATGATGAATACCTAATGGGATTAATGGTCCCACCATCCCTTAGATTCTTGAAATCATCCCTCATTTTGGTGGCCAAGATGGGGTTAATATGCATCTATTTTTTCCTAAAAGGCTTATTATCAAGATGTAATGAGATGACATGTTAAAACAAGTTTTTCTTATACACTTTCAGCTTAGAATAAGACCATGATAAACAATCTTGGTAATTTTTAAGTATTTTCATGTAAGCTTATTTATCAGTTTCACTCAGGTGAGTACCCAACCAAACCTCTCTTGGATTCTCATCAGAGCCCAGGATACACTTAGTCATATCTTTTGAGATAAATAATTTCTTAATTTGATTATATTAACTCAATCAAAAGATGATTCTAAACATACCAATCCTCTAGGGAGCATTTTTTTCTTTAGATAAATGATGTCCTTCCCAAATAAGGTTTCCTTTCAATCATAAACCTAAACCATAGATTCGAAGTCTATGAGTTGATCATGGGACTTGACCTCAAAATTTAGAAACCTTTTAATCTAATCATCATCTTCAAACACCTTCCAATGATGAAAATTATCTAGGGATCAAGTCCTAAAAATCACCTCGACATAATACTAATAATGAGGGATCATATTTTCAATATCAAACTAATCACCTAACCCTACAAGTTTGTCAGCTTCTTCATTGAAACTTTTATCATGATAACAAATGTTGAATGCATCAGAGAATTCAAGCAAATCCTAAACAACATTCTAATATTATTTGAACCTCTTATTTTGGTGGCATAATTATTATAGACTTGATTAACCACTAGCTTATAATCACCGTTTAAAATTATACTTTTAATTCTATATTTATGGGCAATCCTTAAACTAAGCAAGAATGCCTCATACTTAACAATATTATTTATACACTCAAAGGATAGATGAAAAGAAAACATAAATCATTTACCATTTTGGGAATAGAAAATAACCCCAACTTCATTTACAATATTATAATAGGCCCCATTAAAACACATCTTCCAAACTACACTTTCTTTGTCAGTTTTAACATCAAGAATAATAGGTTATTCACCAGTATCAACATTCCCAACAAAGTTTCCCAATTCAACATCTATGTACAATACTTCATCCAAAGCACATTTTATATCTTCAATTACATATAGCATCTTTGGATCTCTATTAATCTTGACCATTTTACCCTCTAGAAGAATTATGGCATAAGATTAGTCCATCTATTCACTTCCACCCATGCTAGTATCCCATTTATATGACAATAACATCCCCCACTTAGGAAGGTAGTACAAAACTACCACACCCATATTTAAATAATTTTATGGATGCACTTATAACTATTATACCAACCCCTTTGACTTGTCTAACAACTATAACCTCTCATGAATCCATGGTATAACACTTGCCAAAGGCTGATGTAATTTTAACTCTAATTTCATTTAGGACACCTAAGGGCATCACATTGCAAGAAGATATGAATTGAAACATGTAATTATGAATAATCAGACCATTGGTCAAGAGAGTTGTATAAAATAGATCCACATTAATCTAACTTTATACAAATTCAATCCCCAAATATACCTCTAGATCAGGTTCAACAACCTCTTCTAATTCTTCATCACTTTCTAGGGGTGTTTAAGGAAACTTAATTTCATTCACATCTAACTTCTCACTGAATTCTAGATACTTAAATGCTCTTTTCCTATGTTTAGGTATTCTTAATAATTTAATAAGTGACACAATGAATTTTAGTTCACTCAGCACTTGGGTCATATCACATATGCTATAATGAGGAAGAGGAGTATTTAGTGGAAGGGTGAAAACACCTTCAAATAGAATACAATAACTAAAGGTCTGAAATGTAATAGTCTAGGATAGATTTGAATCTTTAAAAATAGCCTTCAAAGGTGTATTTTTTTCACATTATTTTCACCCTTAATAATAATAGATAGCAAAGGTACTTTATTTTTATCAAGAGCACCTCTAGGCTTAGCAATCTAGGTTATAAGTATTGGTTTGGAAACTTTAGGTACTACTATAGTTTTCTTAGGATCCTTATTAGCATCCGCTACTTTTGGATTTATAGGGTTAGTGTCTTGACTAGTATCACATGGTTACCTACTTTTCAAGTAATATTCCTTCTCTTGGGTAATTACTACATTAATTAGCATCTACCTATCCTCAACTGATGGAACTCCCCCATCATAATTCTTAATCATTAGATAGTGTATGAAATTGAAATCATGAATGGATAATTCATATACTTGTGCCATATTAATGTCACAAGCAAAGTTGGGTGTTGGGACACTTACCTTCTCAACTAAATCCAAAATTTATCAATAATAGTATCACTCAATAATTTCATGGAGGTAGTCATTTCACTTCAGGGGATTTGATAATTAAACATCAAGATCTCATCATCAGATGATGCAAACTCAAATTCATCTACATCTTTATCAATCAATTAAACTATATCACATGGAGGGTTTGGGAGGAAGCACTTGTCACACCAATCAATGTCTAAATTATAATTCCTATAAATTACCTTAGCATTTAAAGGATTAGACACCTCTTTTCCATCCCCTCTATTCTAATTTCTATCCATTCTTTCTTCACATGTAGGCCTTTTCCCTCTATCATTATCTCGATGGTGGAAAGAAAGCCTTACTTATGCTTGATTCAGATTTGGAACCCTCTCTTTACTAGTACACACATGAGGAATCCCTAATCATCTTTGGCTAACTTGTATGACATTTCTTTGACATCAGAGGCCAAAGTTTTAATATTCTCCTCAAGATCAGTAGATTTTATGAACTATGTCTTTTTAGGATTGACTAATTTCACATCATCTTACTTGTTCATGGTATTTCCCATAACCTTTATGTTATTTTCAATTTGGATGGCCATATTGAATGCTAAGCATAGATTCATGGGATCCTTGTCTCTCAATTAATACATAACCTTCTTATTAAAGGCATCACAAGACTTTATCAATCATGATGTATCACTGAGCCTAATGTTTTTGGGTAGATGAATCATAGTTTTTTTGAACTATGTATTAAATTCCTAAACACACTCATTAGGGTTGTTATTGATGTTTTTAAACTCATCCAAAAGGAACCTTAGATCAATTTTATCACCATATTGAATTCTAAAAATAGTCCTCATTTCTTCCCATGAATCAATGCATCAATTGGGAAGAGAATTGAACCATTCATGAGCATCTTCCCCTAGCATGTAAAACTTAATTAACACATCCTCATGGTCAACCTCATAATATTCAATAATATTATGAAAATATCTCAGGGGCTAATCACCACTCACTAGATTATTCCCTTGGAATTTTGGAAGGCATTTCCTTACTTCATTTGGGACTTCATTAGGATAACCTTCTATGTCAACAAAATTTATAGGCCCGAATCTAGGAACATGGAATACAATATGTTCATTCTCATTTGGATCCCTATGCCTCATGATTGGTTTAATTAGAGGCTCAAAAATAAATAGCAAAGGGATACAAGGGGGTAATGTGGTAAACTTGGTGGATCAAACTTAGGATGGGATTCAACTAGTTGAGGAGTTGGATGGTAAACAATAATATAGGTTTCAAAATTTCTAGGAGAGATATGATAGTCCTTAATAATGAGAGGCTAAACAAAGATTTTAATATTATAAGAATCTTGACAACCTTTAATAACTGAGCTTTTCCCTTAAATAGGATTCCAAAATTGTCTCCTTCATCTCTGATATAAAATTAATGGTGAAACAAAGATGGGTCACCTTTAAAAGATGATCTCAATCCTTCCAGATTTGCAAACAAGAAAATACTCAAAGATGAAACTAAGTAGAATATTCAAACTAGGCACCAATCTTCTTTTAAACTAGAAAATAAAGCCAGAGTCACCACTAGAATCAAACTTTTAGAATATAATAGTTAATAAACTAATAGTGATACATGTTGACAACATACTTTGCTAAAGTTAATGATGAGATAAAAAGCACAAAGACACTAAAATATTTAAAATAATGTTCAAAAGGGAAAAAACACCTTCCAATATGCAATCTTAATAGTCCGTTGTAATGAAAATAATAGAATCTAATTATCGAGCCTTAAAAAAATCCTAGCACATCCCTAGTGGAGTGTTATGGAATTGACAACCAAGATAGTCAAATCAATTTAGTTATAGCAAAAAACTTCATAACATGAAATACTTATAAATCTTTGCAAGAGTACTTAGCAACATGGGGGACAAGGAGTATCCTTGGAAATGACACCAATTGAGTATTGGTTCCTAGTTTTACACCTCTTATGCTTAGCCTTACAAACTTGAATAAAATGGTAACCAACGATGAAAAACTTGCTAGTAGTTCATTGTATTTGGGGAATGGTTTGTCATCAATATTAGACTAAATGCATAAAATGATTGAGAGGCACCTACAAAGGGTATGGTCAGCTCCTTACTACTTCTGGCTCTACCTGAAACAAGGTGAGAGGACCTATGGGGTATCTTACTCACATGGAAATATTTTTCAATTCAACCTCCATGGTAATTATTATCACAAGGAACAAATATTACTAAGGCATAACCAAGCTTGCACACTTTACTTGTGAAGGGTTGTCACACAAAATGAATAAATAATCTAAGTTATATACAAGCTATTAAAGATATATGGGAAAGAGAGTATAATATTTATTTTATAAAATATTCAAAAATAAGGTTCAAATGAAAAACTATAGTACTATGCTTCAAAACACAAAATGTATACATATAATAAGTATACAATATTTATGCATATACAGGTAAATAAAACTTATAGTATGCAAAGGGTGTATTATTTTTAGTGTAAGATAAGTTGGATAATTCTAAAAATGTAAGGTGTCATGCTGGTGACCTTCAAACAATATGGTATCTTTTAAGATTCATGACATCATTGCTTAACATAGATATATAAAACCTCAAATGCAAGATAGTGGGAAATACCAAAATATCCTTAAAAGAATATGACATACACTGAAACTAAGAATTCAAAAAACTCTTTCCTATCAAATCCATAAACCTAAGATGCCCTAAAAAGTTATTCAACATGTTCTACAATAATGTAGAAAGGGTTTTACAACTCAGATCCATGCTCAAAATGATAACTAGTAATGGACATAAAACTAGATATCTAGTCAACAATATTTTCGAAAAAGATTATTGCACTTCATCAATAGGAAATAGAAAGAACCATAAGTATTTTCATTAAATTGAAAAGAATTATTAAAAACATCTATATTTCAAAAAAATTTGATGGGGACAAGTATGGTGAGAGTACTCTTTTGATAAGGGAAACATAAATATGATCTCAAAGATAACTAATGGTTATACAACTACAACCACCTTAGAAAGGGAGACAAGATCTACACACAATAATTGATCTCAAAAATTCTTGTATAACCTAGACTTAGAAAAAATGAACACCTAAAATAATGACCAACAACCTTGAATAGATGAGAAGCTCTCTATTTATACATTTTCAAATATGGGACTATGGGCTGTAATTTCCAAAATTGTAGAACAAGCCTTAAAATCTAGCAAGATGCTTCCAGCTAAAAAATATTCCCTTGCCACACTTGAAATATTGATCCATTTGTAAGAAAAATCATAAATCTACTACCTCCATGAGGGATGATGAAGATTTTGGAGCACATTCTTTGATTTCATGGTAGGAGATGCCTTTCACATGAGATGGAAGGATAATATTCATTTGAGGATCCAAACAAACTTTGTCCACATGTATAACTACCTGGATATGCCTTTGACCACTTACTTGCACAATTGGAACCTCCTGGATAGCTTACCTTCCTCTTATGCACACCATAGAATAGCTTGATCTTATAATGATGGCATGGGAATATTATAGATTCATGGTTGCTTAGGAGATATTCTTTGGAGTGGTCTACCTTTCAATGATGCCACGGGAATATTCTAGATCAATGGTTGCTCAGGAGATCTTCTTTGGTATGGTCTACCTTTGATCTGTAGACCTAAAATATCTCCCATTAAGGAACTTGGATAATCACAATAATGAAAAATACAAAAGACTTAGGTTATTTTCAAATTTTACTTTTTTGGCTCCACCTTATTTTCTCCAATTTTCAATCTTGGCTATACACCATCAAATTTGGCTTAGGTTATCAAATGTGATCTATTAGATCATGATCAAAAGGGTAGATCACTATTTTATATTGATTTTACTCGGACCTAAAGATGTGCCACATGGAAACCTTATAGGCTTTCTTAATTTCTCTTCAATCAATCCAAATTACTTTGAGTGTCATCGTGTCATGTGGTAGCACCTCTCTACATTTTTATCACCATTAAACTATCAACTATCTGCTTTCATCATTAGATCTTTAGAACATGCTCAAAATTTTTATAATGACTTGTGAGCTTGAAATTTATCATGCCTATGTTGGTCTTATATATTTTTTACTATCTAGCTTTGATTACATACCGTAAGATCACCCTACTCTGTATTAATGTGCACCATTAGGACTTTCTCCATTTTAACTCAAATAGCTACTTCACGAGGCCTAAAATTTATGCTTGTGTAATCATCCCAAAACATTTGAATCCCAATGATACTTTTTGTGCCTTAAAATTAACTTATGTGTGCTTATCAAAAGATGTCTATGAGACCGTCATACTTATACAATTCAAGCAAATTTCTTTAGATCTTTTGTCTTCAAAATTATTACTTTTAGGCCTTTTATCCTTGAGCATCCCATCTTTAGTAGCATTATTGTAAGCTTTTTGTGCCACAAGAATTATTTTAAGACTTTTTTAGTCTCGACACTTCTACTCCCAGGCCCTTTGTCTATCAGGACAATTATCTTAGACATTTTGTCTAATACAATTTTCCTAAAGTATTGAACTCCCTTGGACACTTCTCTTACAAAATTGTTTTCTTTGTCATTTTTATCTTCATCAAGACAATTTTTGTAGACATTTTGTCAGATAAAATTTCCTTGAATAATCGATCTTTTTTAGGCATTTTTTCCATGGACCTTCTATTGGGATAATTGTTTTAGACATTTGTCTGAAACAATTTCCCTGAAAAAATTGAGCTTTGCATTTTTACCAAAGAAATTGAACTTAACATTTTTTCTGAAATAATTTGGACTTTATACTTTTCTTGAAGCAATGCATTTTTATTATGATTTTTATGAGAATAAAATTACCATAATAATTTAGATTTTAGACTTTTTGTAGTGGATAAAATGACTGATGGAAATAAGCCTTTGATATTTTTTTTGTGGATAAAATGTCCAAAATAAGTAGGTCCTCAGTATTTTTGCAAACACTTTGGCTGAAACATTAAATTTCCTTAGAATTTTTATGTGAACACTTTCCTCAATAGAAATAATTCTTTGGGATTTTTATCCAAGACAAAAAACCTAAAGACATATTTCCATTAGGTAAAGTGTTCCCACAAAAATCCAAAAAATATAAGGGATTAATAAACATGCTAGTAAAGACCAACTTAAGACTTAGCTGATTCAACATGAAAATTGACCTTTGACATGAATAGTTGAAAGTAGGAATTGAGATGAGGACTTAGGAATTTAAATTAGATAAAGGCTCAATTGCTTCAGTGCAATTTTGAGCACTAATAAGACTAAGACATAAATAATAGGTATAAGAGATAATGGATGCAAGACTTTTGATAATGAGAAGGTCTTGGAGCTAAAATACAAAAACATGATAATTAATTTCTAATTATATAATACTAAGGTGATATATAAATTAGTTTTAGTATTTAAATCCCCACACCACCTAATCTAATAATTAAATTTCTAGTTTATTGGAAACAAAATGTGTACTTAGATGTGTATAACACACCTTATCTTTTCATGAACCCAACATGAGTGATTTCTTTGTGATTGACCTAAAAATAAGAGCATGTTACAATATATTATAAGTGAATTTAATATAAAATCAAAAACATTTAAAATTTTTGGAAACAAAGAGATAAATATTAAGAGTACACCTGTGTATCGATACAACTACCTTGCCCACTATAAATTTGATTTAAAAAGATGTTTCATTATGAATCATTGATAATTAGATTAGGAAAAATGTAAAACCTCAAAAATACATATATATAAATATTTGATGACAAATTTCCCCCAACCTTGGAGAAAATGTGAGTTTCCACTTGGTTGTTGACGTTAGCTCAATTATTCAACCCAATCATACTTATAACCTAGTGAGTGTGAGTGATCCAAGTCATCTCACACTATAAATATAGTGAAGGTGGATGATTTAATCACTCTATCTAATAAATTGGTAAGATTTATTAATTTAATAACCTAAACCTTTCGAAAAGTGAACTAAATGCTACATAAGGTTAACTCAATAATAGTTCATAAAATTAGATCCTGGTGTATGCTAAAGTTCATAAAAGTATTTGAAATCTAAAACTAATTTTGATTTTGTAAGTTAGGGTGCCCTTTGCATTGAACATTAACCTCACATATGTCTCAAGATAAAACATAGGTATAAAAATGACACTAATGTATAAAATATTTCCACCAATGTGTATCTATATCATATAACTATGCAATTTGGCCAATTTTAAAAAAATTAAGTGTGTAAAATATGTTCCCATGACATTAACCCTATGAAATACAAAACTAATAACTAGTATAATTTTGGAGAACATATTTCCATAACATGCTCCCAATAAATATATAATTATGACCAATGTGGAGGTCATGCCTCTATGACTTTCCCCCATAGATATTTCCCTACTTCTGAGGTGAGTGGAAGTATAAATTGGTATTCACCTTACCTTAAAATGATAATATAACTATACAATTTATGACTGTAACATATATCATATATATTAATTATAATTTATAGGTAAATATACCATTGAACATGTAAAATGTGATCACATAAAGGCATAATATACATGATATAGATCATGGAAATGTTTAGATAGTAATAGTACAAAATCAACAAGAAATTAAGCACACACACAAGAGCACTCAAAATAAAATCAAAGTACAATAGTCCAAGGAGATATCAAACAAGGGGCATGTTTAAATACCACATAATTTAAGGGACATGATTTATTCAAATTTTCAAAAGGTAAGAAATGACATACTCAAATGTACATACAATAAGCAATGACATATTTAAATGTCAAATTAATTAAACAATGGAATGATGACCACAAAAAATACATCATATTTAAATTATCAAATGAGTAATACAATAGAAAGTAAGGAAAAAAACTTAATTAAATGAATAAAGCTAAAGCATGGAATATAAGAACCAACATAAACATATCATACTAGTCCATGGATATATGTGTTAGCAAAAAATGTTAAGTACATGGCATATCAAGTACACTATGAAAAATATAAGCATGGATAAGGGCATATGTAAGTATATAAGTTAAAAATTGATAATATAAATTTATCATAAATTTATAAGATATTTGATGATTATATAACACCCCAATCTTGTACACTTGGAAAACTCAGACATTAACTTTTTATCTCAGATATCTACCTTTCTCACTACTATAAGTCTCACATCTGCTTTATCTTTTATGCCCCTTATACTAAATCTATTAGTCATACCAATCTTATGTTGATGACCTAGGTCTTCTATATTTTTAAAAATTCTTAAAAGGTACTTATATTACACCTCTACAAGTTTATAACCTATACCTACTTTCCTTCTCCTTGGACACTAGAATTTGAGATAGACTATAATATTGATGTTACTATCCTGTCCCAACACAAGTGTCCATTGCCCTAAAGTCATCTAATTTTTAAATGAAACATATCTTAATAGTTTTCTAATTGATTTAATGTGAGTAAATAATAAAAATGGATACACACACACACACACACACACACACACACACACACACACACACACACACACACACACACACACACACACACACACACACACACACACACACACGAACAACCCACATTCATTCATCACCTAGAAAATACCAAAGAGACTAGGGAAACTTATCAAAAACACTCTATCAAGAATTCAATTAAACAAAGCTTTCCTATTTATTCCTATTTAAATATTAGTTCATAGGGACTACATATATATAATATTAAAGTACTAAAGGAGCATACCAAGATCCTAATTTTCCAAGTTAAAAGTTAGGTCACTATTGTACTTGCTTTACACATATTATACTATTCACACACAAGCCAAACACTAGGGAATAAATGTATGTAATCAAAAATGTATCATGTCTATAAATCAATCCTAACTCAAAGAAGACATATCACACCATACACTTATGATTAGGGACACATTAGATAATTAGGAACATGACTAATACGGGGATCTGTTATACCTAATAAAGGGATATTTTACCATAATACACTATGATAGGGAGGGTTATAAAGCCTCTAGTCAATCACAATCATGTAATAACCATAAGGGAGTCGTATGTTTTTATATCTCACTTAAACTTATATAAAATAAAGTAAATCTAATCTTGTGCTCACCAAAGCTTGTGGCACAAAGTATGGTTTAGAAATAATAAAAGTAAACATACGTAAGATACATATACTCATGTCAATGTATATTGAATATTATTACATGGAAGAGACATACAAATATATATATATATATATATATATATATATATATATATATATATATATACTCTTACAAAGGAGGAACAAAGTTAAGAATACTTACCTTTGAAGAGGAACCCATTGAGCCTCAATCTCTCCATTAGCCAAGGTACTTTATAATAGGTTGTTTTGGTATGTAAGGATGATAAGGATAAATCATCTCTAGGATACACAACCTATCAATGCATGCAAAATAATTCTCCACAAGATAAGATCTATATCTCTAAAGAAAGTATGAAACCCTAAGCTTGCTCCTCAAGTATAATGGTGGATAAAAAAATGTGAAATAGCTCTTACTTATTCTTCTCTTCTCTAAATAATGGAAAAATTAACTTATATATATATATATATATATATATATATATATATATATATAATTAACCATAATGATTGGCTAATAGGGTTGACCCAGTCGACCTATCATAGTTTTAGACAATAATTCACTAGGTCATGGGATAGGTTGGTTAAGAGTTGACTTGGACCATAAGTGAAAATTACCCAAAATTATATAAGGTCAATCCAATCAACCTAGTAAAATAAATTGAGGCTAAAAATTATATAGGGTCAACCCAGTTGTCTTAGTAAAATAAATAGAGGCTAAAAACTATATGGGGTTGACCTAATTGACCTAGTACAACTGACAATCAAAAAGGGCTAAGGTTACAAAAAAGAAGGATGAAAGTGTAAAATGAATAGAGGAGGGTGGAATATATAATAATAAGTTTAGGGATAAGGTTTTTAGGAGATAAGTGTGTAGATATAACAAGTGTTAAAAGGGACAACAATCTTATGAAGCACTAATAGTCTGTCGACCCCTTTCTCGATGCACCCCTTCAAGCATACACTCAGTGAGATTGAGAATTGAAAGGTTCTTAAAAGATAAAAAGTGTCAATAAGTGATAAAATTTTGAAAATATTGTGTATAAATATGCCCTACTCAAATCTCATCATGTGTCACATAAGTACAACACAGGATGGTGCTTTAAGAACATAACATGATAACACAAAAATGATGCTAAATAAAATATAGTAAGAAATAAATAAGATAAATGAAAATCCAAAATTAAAAAACACATACATTTACTTACCTTAGTTTTATAGATAAATAATTAGACTACAAGAGAAGTGAAGGAATCCATTGTGAAGAACATTAGGTGAACTTATAGAGATTAGTGCAAAAAATAGCCAAAAATCATTTTTTTTGAAAAATAAGCATATAGTAATGGAAAATATTCTCTATGTCATCACAATTATAGAACATTTTATGATTAAAAAAAGGATGAGTATAAAAAAATATATAGTAAAAATAAGGAATCTAACGAAAAATATTTGAAGGGTTGAGAATTTTGAAAAGTAAGTTTAAATAAGGTTAAAGGGAAGTCATTCATTGTTTTTAACTTGTGAAGGAGAGAAAAATAGCTCTAAGAGACGAAAAAGTGAGGATGGTGAGGAGATGATAGGTGAGATGAGAGGGAATCCTAGTGATGGCAGTGGGTGTAGCACAGGTAGGCAACTAGGAATCTCAAACTAGTTTTTGATTATTTTATTAATTTTAAGTGTTTGTTAGAAATTTGTATTTTAAAGAAATTATAAGTGGAATGAACACAAAAAAGTTGATATGGGTAGGAAAAACCAAGTATGGAAATGGGTTTTAAGTGATTAGATTTATAACTACTAAAAGGCATTTATTATTAAAAATGGAAGGGGTTGATAGTAAAAAATAACTAGCTTGACCCAGTCAACCTAGTAGGCTAATTTTTTTTCAAAATCTATATTGTCAACTTAGTGGGTATGTACCAACATAATATGTTTTCCAAATTTCCAACTTAGTACATGGTTTTCGACCTAATAGAAAAATCCATTCTGTCAACTTAGTACTAAGAGGGGAAAAAGTAAAGGGTCAACTTAGTTTGTTAAGTCAACCTAGTCAAAATAAGGAAATTTTGGTCAACCTAGTGTTTGACTAAGTGATCTTAATAGTAAAAAAATGCATGAAATAGGCTAAAAGAGTGATAAAAAGGCCCAAAATGGATGATTAAGGGCTAGAAGGGAGGTTTAATTGATTAAAAATGAATAAATTAAAGCAAAGTAGGCTTGTTTTAGTTAAAATTTGAAAAGAATGTATTTTGATTATAATGACATGGAGGATCTAATACATATTTTATTATTTTATGGTTGTAGGGATGACCCAAATTTTGGCATTTAGTGGATATGATATGGATCTCTGACTTGTTAGAGTGATTATCTATTAGAGATTGAGCTAGATTGATCACCTTAGGATTGGGAGGTATCATTGATATATGTAGGATTACACTGAGTTTGGATTTTCTAGTCATGTTCCTAGGAACCTGTGAATATTTGACTAATACATTTAGGTGGGAGGTGGAGGGGGATATCATAGAGGTGGGTATCACTTTAGAGGATGTTTATGTTATCTTGGGACTACCTATATTAGGTACACCTATGGTTATGGGAGTAATAGATAGTGATGAGGAGAGGAGATCCCTAGCCATATGGGTGATGGGATCATAGAGGATATACCCTAGATTGAGAATTATTTTATTTGATGTTTATACTTCATAGATTATAAACATCTAGAAGGTAATGATAGGACTTGTGATAACACGTGTGTTGTGTTATAAGTTAGATGATAAGGTACCACTATTTGTGATAGCCTTATGCTAGATGATATTAGAAGATGGGGTGTTGTATGACTTAGGATTTGTCATTTAGTTATAACTTATGCATGACATATATGAGATGATATCCAGAGGGTAGAAGTTGATAGGGCCTATTATATTTTTGACTGCATGGATATATGAGAGGTTCCTTATGTATCAACTGATTAAGTTACCTTATGTGATTGATGATAGGTTACTTCAAGTATAGAGGTGGCGATAGGATCACGTAACATGAGCCATGACCAACATTCTAGTGCTATAGATGGTAAGGTGAAAAAACATTTTATGGAAGCCTTATGGGCACATTACTATATAATGGCTGAGTTGGGAGATAGTGGTACCAATATTAGCATGGATAGAGATTACTGACACTATACCTGGTGGATGGAGCACATCTAGTGGCACGAGTAATAGGATATATAGTACATCTTCACCTAGTGGAAATAATAATGGTGTAAAAATTTTAGACCTATTATGTGAGAGAGTCAAGGGGGAGAGGAAGATTAGGGCCACTAATTAATAGTGGCTAGTGATTAGACCATGTCATGAAAACCATGGACTAGTTAGGCATGATGGGTAATAGAGGTAGAGGGGATAGATGTAGATGTAAGAGTACCGAAGTACCACTACTAACACCACAACTATAAGAGTAATGACCACTATAGAAATGACATCAATAGAGGTAAGAATAGTAGGATTGAGTAGAGATAATACTCATCCCAGATGACCCATCAAGTAGGCTAGGACAAAGTTGGGTGATAGAGAGACCATTCAAGCATAGCTTGAGATGGGCATGAGTGGTGACTATAAGATTTGATTTTGGGTGGTGACCTATAGATCAGGTTATCAAAGGATGTGTTAATGTGGAGATAATGCTTAGTGGTCACATATATAGCAATATGGTGGTAGGTGACACATAGCCAGATAATAAAATATGGTTTAATTTTTTCTTAAGTTATTATGATAGAGTATAGATAGATAGATTTTGAGATATATCAGTGATCTAATAACTATCTTATTTAAAATTAATAGGTGTTATAGAGGATGAGGATACCAGATAGGGGTCCATAATGAGGGGAACACTCCATTATATATTAGATGAGGCACTAATGCCATAAGACCCTAACTCACTAGAGGATCCCATGGTACAATCTACCCCAACTCAAGCTAGTTTAGATTAGTAGGAGATCCATGAGGTGATTAAAGGTGCATAGGGAGGTGATGTAACTATTGGTAGGAGTGGGTATAAAAGAGGCATAGGCATGGTAAGCCTTGGTTTAGGATAGATCCATGCATCTAGCTATTGTGACACATATAGGAAAGGTATAAGCCTAGGAGAGAGTGGCACATTTACTGACCCTAACCTAGTTAGGACAAGTACAAGCCTAGTTGGCTCATCTATTTGGGTAGGTGTTAGGATTGAGATATGAGACAACCTCTTTAAAACATTCTATTCAGAGGATTTAGATTGAGGCATCTATGGGAAACACGGTTAAGCCATGCGATAGGCATGATGGGGCCCAACCAAAGAGCTGGAGCTTTGTATATGGTTGTATTTTTGTATTAAAACTCATGATATATATTTATATGTATCATTTTATAAGTTGGATTTATGTATTGGCATGATGGTTGTGGTTATGGATGATTGGATATAATTCTTTCTAGCACATGTATTTAAATGTTATTGTATATTCTATGGGAAATATATGATTTGTGGTTTCTTTTCTAGGATTATGTAGGACACATGTATGGTTAAAAATAAATAGTTAAAAAAGGATTTAGAAACATATAATCAATCAAAAATGTACTACACACTGTTTCATGTTGGGAAATGTGTAATAATAAGAAAATGGCTAAGTATAAAGAACCAAAGTGTGGTAAAACAAGATGGTATAAAGGTTTATTTTTAAACTAAGAAAAACATGTAGTATCAAATTAAAACAAATAAAGTCACACTAAAACACATTGGGAAGTATGAAAATAATGTAATAAAGTGGAAAATCTATAAAGGAACAAATGGTAGAAAAAAAAATTAAGTTGATCAATAATAGAAAATCATGTGGGGAAGTATAAGAGAAAAACAAGATTAGAAAAATTGGTCTTAAATTTATCACAATAATTCAAGTTTGGAAGTATGAAAATTTTAAGAAATGGTTAGATTCTTACATACAATCAGAAAATAAGAAGATAAAAAGTGAAAGAGTAATTTAGTAATCATACAACATATTCAATCAATATGGGAAGCATGTAAATGACATGTAACTTCATAATCAATCAAATCTTATCTCATATTTGACACATATTTTTTTTGTGACTTGGAATATTGAAAGTTTTTTTGAGGAAGGCCAGGTCCTATCTATGGTATTACACTATAACTCACAAAGGGAACACCAATGAGGTGAATAAATGTGAAAAAATAGTAATAAGGGATGTTGGTAATAGTAATGTTAAATTATATTAATTTTTTAGGAAGTCTAGGTCTTATCCATAATCTTACAATGCAACTCACAAATGGAATCCCTAGGGGAATGATCAATGAATAATGTAATATTTTTCAAGGGGGAATATCAAGATTATAAGGAATAAAAAAGGGAATGTACAAATCATAACTAATGAATCTTATGAAAATACCTTAGGATATATGAGGCATACTAAGGACATGAGAAGACACTAAGTGACTAGTAGCCATCAATGTACAAAGGAAACCTGTTCACTATAGACATAAAGCTATATAGGTAAATAATCATGCTACTAAGATCAACCCATGAACGTATATTGTTAAAACAAAATAAAATGGATCTACCATCCCATAATGTGTTCCCCATTCCTTCGGACCTCTTATAGAGCCATCGGTCTACTACAGAGATAGGGTACTTGTGTGAGAAAATAAGTAGCACTAAAAGATTTTTTTTAATCTCATTTTTTAATCCACTGGCCTATCACACCCCAATGGACCTTGACTCTATTGTGAGGCCAAATATGGATTTTGAGCTTTGACTAGAAGAAGGAGATGTGCTTTGAATCACATCTTTTAGTGTGATTTGAATTTTTATAAATTGTAAATGTTTTTGCTTTTTATATCATTGCCTTTTGTTAAATGATTTTTGGATTATGAATGCTTTTAAGGATTTTTAAGATTCCTCCTTCATATGGACTTGGAATGACCAATCATGAGAGATAGATTGATAAACATGAATGAGATGTAGGCTTAGGCTAAAGGAAGCTAAGTAACCAAAGACAAGACTGACTAGGAAACTTAAGCTTAATAATGAACCAACACGTTATTTCAAGTCTCAACCTTGTATATTCTTAGTTTGAAAAAAGGGAATAAAGAGAATAAAGGAGATCCAAAGTGAACTAGTAAAAAGATATTATAATTAGATTAATTTTTTACTAATTCATTACATGGTAAAGAAGGAATGACTAAAGGGAACACGGTTTGTATTATAAAGTAACAATGATAATTATCCATGTATATATAGATAAGAAAGCAAACAATTATGAAAATAAAACAAGGGATTTTGTAAGAAAGAAAATCAAGAATAAAAATGAAGCAATGATAAATAAGACCTGCATAATAAAACATGAATGATATTATAATCAATATATAAAGTGTGAAATCAAAGTCACTATGTAAGAAAAGAATTTGACATAATGTCAAATGATATAAAAAATAGATAAAGATAAGATTAGAGCACACATCCAATCCAAATGAAAATTTATGAATATGATGCATGTGTTCATAATTACTGATAGATTTTGCCATACACATTATCTATAACATATGATATATCTCTATGAATTTGGATGTGAACTACAAATACTATCTCATCTATCTTCAGTGAAAACTAGAAAAATACTTCACATCTAATATCCTAAATAGAAAATGTAAGAATGCTTGATGGATCATGTTGAGGATGGATATCAGGAAAGGGATGCTTAGAATAATTCATGGGAGTAGATTTAATAGGAAATATAGGGATCATCGATGTGGAAGGATCTATAGGTTTAGGGACTCATAAGTGGAGAAGGATCCATAGGTGATGCAAGGGCATCCTATAATGACCCTAAATTTGTCTCATTTTTCTCTAAAATTAGTTTATTTAGTGGATCATAGGTATTGAGTAGTCATAATATGGAGTCTAGGTAGTCTTAAGAGCATGAAATTTGAATTCTAGCTTTTCCCACCAAAAACCTCTTTTAAAAATTTAAATCTTGCCAAGCCTTTGTAAGGAATCCTATATGTTTTTGAAAATGGTATGATGTTAAAAAAACATGTCTAAGGGGTTTTAAAACTATATTAGGTCCATAAAATTTTCTTTAATACATTTTCATGCTTCTACATACTTTATATCATGCAAAATATAAGGCAATGCAATGTAACAAGAGACCTCTCTGAGGAAAAGATCCCAAGAAGTAGTTATGTACCTTTTTAGGAGATATGAGTTAATTTTACAATTGTAACCTCACATTCCATTCGAGGTAGACTGGTGAGTGGAGATGAAAATAAAATCTTGTTGATAAAATACTCTCTATGGTGTAATATTTTTGTGTGTGATGAGTTTGCATGATGGGAATAGAGTATAAAATGTGTTTGGATAATCAGAATGGTGAGTAACCTTGTTTCTTACTTATTGATCTTGTTTATGATCAAGTTACATTCTTTAAGTTGATACAAGAAATACAAATTGAGTTGAAATAAATTTATTTTAAAGGAGATAGGCAAGTTTTCTAAATAGGGAATGCATTTGTAGACACTTGAAAACTGTACCTTGGCTATTTTTTTATGTCAAACCTATGCCTTAAACCCCTACCTGACCCTGAAGCTAGTTGACCACCTAGTTAACTTATCCCATTTATTAATTTTCTAACTTGATATTTTTTTTAATCCACCTTCTCTTAAACTAATTTTCACCCATTTTTCATTAGGCCCTTGATCGACTCAGTTAGCCTAACCAATACTAGTTAGCTTGACTAGTGTCAATCAAGTTTTCTAGCCTATTTTAAAGCCACTTCTAATTGTGTACAGAATAAACATGACATGATTTAACAACTTATTTATTTTGATGCTAACAAACTTTAAAGCATCCTAAATATCATATTTTTCCTCTACCTAATTATCAACTTCCCCTTACTCATTTAGTAACTTCATCCTATAAAAAGGAGAGGAGGAAGTGAAAAAAGAGAGGACAATCCATAAATCAACATCCAAAAAAGGCTATCAAGCATACAGGTATTCAAGCTTTTCAATATCTGGGTTTCTTCTAGTAACTCAACATAAAAAAAGGAGACCTAAACCTCTACCAAAATTCCTCCAGGATTCATCAGTATCTTCAACCAATGTCAAAGCTAAGTATTTGTTTTCATATATTCATTTACTTTGTTTCAATTTAACACCTCTACCTATACCAAACCTAACCAATGATCTGATCTAGACCCTCTATCTACCATCTACACTTTCCTAGATCTTGAATAGACCCATAACATTCTAATGTACCTATTCTATAAACTAAACAACACTCTTTCTAAAGTTTCCTAAAAAATTATAGGAACTAGTTACGATTATCACAACTAATGATGGTTATCTAAACCGATGACTATCAATAAACTAGAAATTGTTAGTCCAACTGGTGATGGTTAACCTAACCATTAATGGTCACTGTGTGACAAAAAAACTATAAAAAAACAACCAACCTCCCACCTCAATAAAAACCCTATTTTCTTGGCCCCTATCACCTCATAGACCAGAAACAACAAACTGACCAGAACTGGACACTTCTTTAATAATTTATCATTTAACCTAATGTTATATTATTAGAATACTAGCATTTCAAAAGTATTTATTTCATTAGATCTAGTACTTTCATGTTATGTAACTTTCCTTTTTATCAAGCATTAACTTATATCAAGAAGGTGGAATGATAGCCTTCAAGATACTTCATGTTATCTTGGATCTAACTCCCATTAGGCAATCCAACCATCTACTTGTCTAAAAAAAAGTTTTATTTAGTCTTGTCTTACTATAGGTATTCTTCCCTAGCTAAAGAAGAGTTATCACAACATCTAGATCACATACACACTTTATACCAGGTATTCCTTTACACACCCTTCTCTTGAAGTTTTATCTCTTCTTTCACATTAAATAGAAAAAGCAAAATTTTGAGTAAAACATTTTGGCATGCCTAGTGGGACCCAGTTCATTTTTTATTATTTTATTATTTGCTCAACTAATGAAATGTGAAAATTTCCTTTTGGGCTTAAAATAAACCTATTGCATACATTAATTATCAGCTAGTCTTAGTTCATCTAGTAACATAGAGGGTAAATTAATTAATCATAGATTTCACACTTGTTATCACACACTGTAGCTGAACCACATAACCAATTAGCACATCAAAATAAACTTGATATAAGGCCCAACTAGGATATTGCCACCTAGAAGTAAACCTTACCCCTTCTTGGCTATCTTACTTAGATTTAATCACTAATGGGAGAACCAACTCAGCTCTCTAGTTGAGTGTAAACTTTGAAAATTGATATATTTTGTTTAAGCACTTAACAATCTTACCATTGTGGGACCATGAAGTGAGGGGGTAGGCCCTACTATCAATCCATGTACCGAAGTTCAACATAGATTCTCACTTGAGCACCTAAACTCAACCCAAAATCAACCTTAGATTTCCTCTTTAGTATTTGATTTACAAACCAATTTATTCCTCACACAATTTAAGGCATAAGACAAAAGTGATTTAAAAAAGAATCCTAGTTGTCAAATGCACTTTAGTGTATGTATTGTTTGCCTTGGGATATTTTATTTTGTTTGCTTTGTGTTTGAGTTGTGAGTTTTTCTATTTCTTATCTATTTCTCACATTTTCTTACTAGACAATGGTTAACAAAACTAAACCAATCTGAAATCAACCCTCTACCATCAACCTTATACCATTTTACCTTCATCTGCCTCATCTCCATCACTTTGTTCATATGGAGATCCCTTCTATAGTTTTCCCTAGAGATCCTAGCTTTGATGGAATCTTGAAAGACAACCCTCTTGCCTTAAAGTATTACCTTGCATAATAAGCCACTCATGCTCTCAATATCACCTACAATCAACCCATCCTTACCAATAACTAATCAAACTATTAACTACCACTTGAGCTGGTTATAATGATAATGGATCAGATAATCAAAGTAGAGTAATCTATTTTTAGTACCCATGACCAATCAACCCTCACCTACAACCAATCAAATCTCAACTTCAACCAACTAACAACCTATCAACCATTTGATCATCATCATACCTAATCAACAACCCATCAACACCAACTTAACAATTATCATAACCAACCTCAACTTCAACCTATCCAACCTTATCAACCATTGGGTCATTTACCCCAACCCACTTTGATGCAGCCCTATTTATCTCAACATAAAGATTTGGTCTATCTTCTTTTCCATCCAACCAATAACTATCCAACCAACTTATCAACCCAACCATCATATCAATTACCCCAACCTACCTATCAACTTGTCAATCTATCAACCTATCAATCCACCTATCGACCTGTCAATTTACCAACATTACCCAAATTATCAACCTTACCAAATATAACCAATAACTATCTACCAACCCTATCTCACCTATCAAACTCATCTAATCTATCAAAACTATTAAACCTATCAGACCAACAAACCTCATCAAACCAACCAATTAGTTCACAAACTTAAGAGCCATTGGTGAACCCTCTTCCTAGGTAATACACCCCACTAGAGGAATCATATGCCTCAATCCTTGAAAAATTCTTGGAGGCTTCTATCATTAACCTTAATCAAACCAAACCCATCAAAACTAATTTGTCTTATAGAGAATTATTTTTTACATATCATTACACATACGGGCATGACATAGATAGATATGACTCTTTTAAGATGCTCATTCAAAACTTTATTGATCATAAGGAGGTTTCAAAGGATATTATCCATGTTCCCCCTAACCTAACCTTGAATATATTCAAGGAATTAATCATTTAATCTCTTCCTTCACTCATTGTTGAGGAAACCCATGATCAAATCCCTCAACACAATGAGGCCCATGCATTTGATTTGGTCTTTAGTAAACCTATAACTAAGGAAACCCTTCTCCAACCCTTAAACAAACCACTTGTTAACCAACAATAATATTCACACCTTTTTTTTGAAATCAAGGAAACCAACCAACCTTTTTAGCTTACCCATGTGGAACCAACCAACCAACCTTTTCCACTCACCCATGTGGAACCAATCACCTACCTCTTCCACATACCAATTTTTTGGAATCAACCATTAACCCAAATTTAACAACCATTAAACCTACCAAACCTACCATAAACCTAACCTTAAGCCCTACCTTATCTACCATTAGCCAAACTAAACCTATCACTAACCCAACCAAACTTATCATCAACCTAAATTTACCTATAACCATCCATGCAACCTTACCAACCCCACCAAATCAAACAATCAAACTGACTTCTACACCAAAATAATCAACCATAATTAACACACCTTTTAACTCAACCATTTCTAACCTCTCTAATAACCCAAATCAAGATCAACCCATAAAACCTACCCACCTTATTTTAAATCAAACACAACAACATTTTCTTAGTCTTAGTGGTGTAGAGAAAATCCCACCTAAACCAGCACTTAAAAACTTGACCTACTAACCACTAACAAATAATAACTAACAACCCCTTTTGGGAGGTGGAAGAATTCATCTTCACCCCTCCTAAAATCCTTTTATTAGCTTACACCTTACCTTGGGAACTTTTTCCCAACTCAAACATCCATAGAAAGAGCAAACTGGGGGAACTTTTTATCCATAAGGATTTCACCATTTATTAATCGAAACCATAGCTTCACGCTTAACCAAACTAGCCCTCAACATTTTTTCCTCAATCTATTAACCAAACCCATCAACCAACAAACCTTTAATTGTTAGATATTACCTTTCTCCATCATTAAACCTTTGGAGAGTACCTTCTTCATCAACCAAACTAAAAACCAAGTGGTATACCAAGTTGTAACAACTCATTTGGACACCAACTTACCTATTTGGGAGTGATCTTCTCCCCCCAAACCATTGGAGATTATTTTTCTCCACTAAACCATCACCTAAACAATCTTACCCTTTTTATCAATCCAAATCTTTTCCACATCTAATCAAGTGTCAAAAAGTAACTAGGGGAAATCTATTATCCATTTTCTCTTAATTAACTTGGACCCTACATCATAACCCATAAGTATGGATTAGGAGCTTATCATTTATCCTCTCTTCAAGAAAAACTAGAACCTAAACCTCTTAATGCTTTGCATCTACATCCTTTATTTTGTTAAAGTAGGATCAGATTCAACCTTGTGTCTAACTTAAGCTCATCCATAGGTTTACAATATTTTCACCTTCACATACATATCACTCCTCTTCTTGGGGACAATTGATTACAACATAGGACCATGTGATTATACATCATATTTATAGCCTAATCTTAAGCATGGATAACATAACTCTACCCATGGCATGGTTCTCATGGATAATTTTCATCTCTAATTAGATGGAATCGTATGATCATTTGTCTCTCAAACCACCTTCCTTCATATATCATTAACCTTTTGTGCTAAAACATCTTGCCTCCATAAGGGTCAACCTCCAAGACTAAGTAGACTTGTCCATGTATAACTCTAGCATTTGAAATCATTTGGGACACCAAAATATCAATTAAATCCATATCTCATGAATTGTAGACTACTCCCTTAAAGGACATCTATAATAAATCCATTTTTAGACCACTCCCTTCAAGGATGGCTAAGTTTAATAATCATTTGAAGCTTCTCCCATCGATCAGTATACATAATATATTAAGACATGGACTTGTTAATTATGGTTCTTTGATCACCTATAGAAGGGGCAAGCTAACCCACATCAGATTACCATATCACCCATTTCCCATTCACCTGTCACCTAATTTCCCTTCATATCCTCTCTAAAATCAAGGGACTATGGTATTACTTGATGAAAAGTGATCAATACACCTTATATTTCAATCAAAGCATGCTCATGAAAAAAATTTGATAGGATTATGTTCACTAAGTCAATCCAACTATGGTTTCATTTTTTTGGGTCCTTGCCAACCAAAAACATCATGACTTTTCCTTGCCCTCTATTCATTAGCTCATGTGGACATATGTCTCATGAATCTTATCTCTTTCTCACATTTAGTTTGTTACCTAAGTCTACTTTATGTACTTTCATTATATTCCCCTATCATATAAAAACATTTAAAAATCATTCTCATTAATGTTATCATAACATTATGAACCATAAACCATATCCTAACTATAAATACAAGAACCATCAATCATAAATAATCACATCACAATATTATAACATCATAACATCATATTATCATCATCAAACATCATCAACATCATCCCTAAAATAATTCCAAAACATCATCATGTAAAATCCTATCTATGAACCACATTATCATATTATCCTACCTATGAATAATATTATCAATAAAAAATTCTTACATCATCTATCACATAACCATCTTCTAATCTATAAAACACAATCTAATCATAAATAACATCATTGAAAATCATTTATCACATATTCATGATCATGAGCAAACACATCATCAATTCTATATGAACCAACCATCATTTACACTATCTATTCAAAATCATGTTTCCATCACATCATCATATGACCATCTTCTAAACATCACATGCCTAAAGCTATTGAGTCTATATCTCATAAGCATCAATCATAAAAAAAACCTTATCCACTTCACCTTTTAGTGGATCAATCTCAACTCAACCAACCTTATCAACCTTAAATAATCAAACCAACAAACCTAATTATCAACCTATCAAACTATCAACATACCAACCCAACCAACCTATTCTACTTCAACCTCTACTAGATCAACTTCCAACCAATAAGACCTCACCCAAGGTTAACCTAACCTCGACAACAATGAAAGATACCAAATTATTTGATATCTACCTTATGGAATTACCTTTGGTTTGATCCCCTATAATAATAGGGTCAAATTTTCCATCCTACCTTATCCAAAAGACCAAGCCACCAACCAAACCAAGCAAGAAAACAAAATCAACCACTTATCTTACCTATTTCAACTAAGTAACCAACCCAACCAAGAAAGATAACTAAATAAACCATTTATCATACCTATTTAAATCAATCAAACCAACCTTTGAACCAAATCAATGAACCATAACCATCATATCAATCAACCCAAACCAGCATCAACTTGACATTCCACCTAAACCACTACCTTTAAATTAACCTCTTCACCCACTAATAACTAACATCTAACAACTAACAACTCTTGGGGCATGGATAAATTCATAAATCCCTCTTTGCTCCCCAGGGCCTTTACCTTGAGATCTTTTTCTCAACTTGACCACTTATTAGGGAGTTGCTTATTCTCCCTCAACCAATCGACCTTTGGGGATTACCTTCTCCCCCAACTATTGGAGATCACCCTTTCTCCACCAACTTTGGACCAAGCAAACCTCTAAATTTTTGGAATAACTATATTTGTGTTGAAGTTCTTTTAGGGATTCATGTCCTTGAAAATATGTACGTAGTGTCCACTTGCCTAGTGCATATAGATTCAGCTTAACCAACCCATACCTACCCATACCCAACAAACCAACTATTATACCACATCCACCTTGATGTTGGTAATTTTTAACCCAAACCATTCATATATTTTGAGCCAACCTTGCCTTGCTCATTTTGACTACACTAATTGGCCTTACCATGTTGGACTTTTTGAATGTTTTTCCACCTCATGTATGACAACCATTTGTGTTTTTCTAGGGAGAACTTATTACCTTAGATACTTGTATAAACACCAACTATGTATAGATGACTTGATAGGCATGACCTGATCATCTATAACTAATGATATAGACTGGTTACCTTATCATATGTCACCTAGACCCTAATCATATTTTTACCAATATTGGCAACTTTAGTTGTTGTGCAATTTTGACTATCACACTTAGTCATATTTTATGTACATGTTTACATTTCAAGTGCCCAACCTCACATTTTTCTCACCCACCAAGTGACTTATCATCTACCACTTATCAAACCCCAACCTGAGTTTAGTTTTACCTCATCGACTACTAATTTGAAGGGGAATACCTCCTCCCCTACTCAGGGTAGTCTGACCTTAACCAATAAACTATTAATTTTTTGTTTTGTAGCTTATTAAACCAAAGTTGCTTAATAAAAAGGGGTAAAATTTAGACACTTAAAAACTACACCTTGTCTAGTTTTTGATGTCAAACCCATGCTTTAAACCCCTACCTAACCCTGGATCTAGTTGACTAACTAGTTAACTTGGCCCATTTATTAATTTACTAACTTGACCTTTTTAATCCACCTTTTTTTAAACTAATTTTTACCCATTTTACCTTAGGCCCTCGACCAGTGTTAGTCAACCTAACTGGTACTAGTTAGCCTGATCAATGTCAGTCAAGCTTTTGAGCCTACTTTAAAGCCACTTTCAGTTGTGTATAAGATAAACATAACATGATTTATCAACTTTTTTATTGTAATGCTAACAAAATTTAAAGCATCATAAATAACATATTATTCCTATACCTAATTATCAACTTCCCCCTACTCATTTAGTAACTTCATCCTATAAAAAGGAGAGAAGGAAGAAGTGAAAAAAGAGAGGATAATCCATAAATTAACATCCAAAAAAGGTTGTCAAGCATACAAGTATTCAAGCTTTTCAGCATTTAGGTTTCTTCCAGCAACTCGACATAAGCAAAAGAGACATGAACCTTTACCAAAATTCCTCCAAGCTTCATCATCATCTTCAACCAATCTCAAAGATAAGTATTTTTTTTCATATATTCATTTACTTTATTTCAATTTAACACCTCTACCTAAACTAAACTTGACCACTAATTTGATCTAAACCCTTTATCTATCATCTACCCTTTACTAGATCTTGAATATACCCCCAAAATTCTATTGTACCTATTATACAAATTTAACAACACTCATTTTAAAGTTTCCCAAAAATCTATAAGAATCGGCTATGATTATCATAACTGATGATGGTTATCTAAATCAATGACAATTAGTAAATTGGTGAAAATTATCCTAATTGGCAATGGTTAGCTTGATGAATGATGGTCACTATGTGATAAAAAAATAGTGAGAAACAACCAACCTCTCACCTCAACAAAAACCCTATTTTATTAGCTCTTATCACCTCACAGACTAGAAACAATAACTTGACTAGACCTGAACACTTCTTTAATAATTTATCATTTAACCTAATGTTATTTTATTAGAACACTAGCATTTAATTTGAAAAGTATTTATTTATATATATAGTAATTTCAGGTTATATAAATTTACTTCTTATAAAATATTAACTTGTATCAAGAAGGTGGATTAACAACCTTCTTTATTATTCATGCTATCTTGGATCTAGCTCTCGCTAGGCAATCCACCATCTACATGTCTAACAAATAAGTTTTCTTTAGTCTTGTCTTATTGTAGGTATTTTTCCCTAGCCAAAGAATATTTCTAAAATCATATGAATCAAATGCACACACTTTATATGAGGTATTTATTTACACATCCTTCTCCTTGATTTTTATCTCTTCTTTCACATTAAATAGAAAAAGCAAAAATTTGAGTAAAACAACATTTATACAACTTTTATTCAAGATAACAAATTGCATATTTAATTATTTCCTTTATTGAGATATATAGATAATATAGGGATGAAAATATTTATTATTAGTTAGATATAGTCTTCCTACAATATTTGATTGGTCAAGAAGTTGTTATGTTTCAATTTGGTCATAGTTATCATTCAATGAAGGTACATAGTCATCAAACTCAAAATTGTGTACACGATGTTTTTTTGTATTGATTATTGTTTTTGATTAAAAATTGATGGAAACATATTTAGAGTTAATATAGTAAGTGGTGCCAAATCTATTAAAGTTTAAATAATTTTTGGTGAGGAAAGACAAAGAGACCCTAGATACCCTTATTTCTAACATTCAAAATACAGTATAAAAAGATTGATATTGCTTGTTTGTGAATCATCTAAGGGTCATAATATCTTGGACATTGAATTAAAAAGTTTCTTGAGCACTATAAAAATCTAATCCAAGAACTATATTCTCTTGAAAATCCTATTTGTATGTTATATGCAATTTTATTCAGTCTTGGCTTATATAGGTGCTTCAAACCCTGATTTTTAGCATTTTAACTATTGTGATAGATTCAACCTTCTAAAATTCATGAAAATTTGTAATATATTGTGTATTAGGGTATATAAATTTAATATATTATTTTCATACTTTTAACACCTATTTTCCATTCTATACTTCACTGTAGGTAGTCAATTAACCTAAGAAACCTAGTGAGATAAAGGTTAAAGAACAAAGTTGAACTTAGGTGAAGAGTTAGGGTAAAAATTGATGGAAAATTAATATTAACCAAAAGAGTGTTAAAATATAATCTTATTTTGGTCAAAGTTTCTCTATAATGGTCAAACCTTGGAGTTGTGCATTTAGAGGACTAATTGGAGTGTCAAGTAAGCCTAGAGGTACAAGATTTTGCAGAAAAAACCTAACTCAAGTTTTTGTGTGAAGTAATGACATGGAAAAGGTTGTAAAAAACCTAAATTTTTTCATTAAAGTGTCTATGTATGAAATATAATAGGAAATTTTCCTTAAAATAGGACTACAAGCTAAGTGAAGTACTAAAAAGAGAAGTCAGTGAATAGACAAGAGGGAAATTTTTTTAAGGGTTTGAAAGGCATTGAATGAGCATGAAAAAGAGTTATAAGGTAGTAGATAAGTTTTTAAACAAGATTACTTAATAACTTTGTTAAATATCTTGAATACTTGAAAGTTAAGAGGAACTCTACATCATTTTTGGTATTAGAGCCTAAGGGAGATTAGAGTATAGGTTGGAGATATTAAGGGGGATAAAATGGTATCTAGAAGAAAATGAGAACCTAATATAACTTAGAGAATACAATATATCATTAAAAATATGGTCATAGAGATGAGTAATATGTAGGTAAGGATGGAATATATAGAGATATCCCAAAGGAGAAGGGTTATTGTTGAAGATGAAAGTGATACTCCTAGAGTACAAGAAGAAGAAGAAGAAAGAGAAGATAGAATGGAAGAAAGATTGATGTATGTCATGATGAAAATGGGCTCAAAACCAAAGTTGGATGTGCCAATGTATGAATGTAATCTTAATGTGGATGAATTGGTGGATTGGATTATAGCAATGGAAAAATATTTTGAGTAGGAAGAGGTGGATGACACAAAGAAAATTAAATTTTTAATGACAAGATTTTAAGGACATGCTTCTTTATGGTGGGATGGAATCCAAGAAGAGAGAAGGAAAAGAGGTAAGGAGAATATCCAATCATGGTATATGATGGTGATGAAGAATAATGGAAAATTCATGCCCAAGGAATACCACATACACTTGTTTAGGATATTACAAAATCTTAGACAAAAGGAACATTCAGTGAAAGAGTATATAGAATAATTTCATAAGTTGACTATTAGAATAGGTCACTTGGAAGAGGATGATTAAAAGTTATCAAAGTACCTAAATGGCCTTAAGTTTTTAATTCAATATGAAATAAATATTTTTAATTTGAAAATAGTAGGAGAGGCTTATCAAGTATCCTTGAGAGCTGAGGAAAAATTGACAAAAAGGCATGCACAACATATAAGGGGAAGAGGTAAACAAATGAGAAGAATAGGAGAGTATAAAACCAAGAATGCATACCAGACCTATGAGGAAGGTGAAAGTAGTGCACAAAGGTATGAGACATAACCAAGAGGTGGTTATAGGGGTAAATGAAAATACTATAAAGGTGGATATGAATATAGAGGAAGAGGGACTAGTGGATTCATAGGAAAGTCATTCAAATGCAATAAATATGTAGGGCATAAATATTGGGAGTGTCTAGAGGAGAAGCAATAATGAACACATATAAGTGAGAGAATAAATTAGGCGCTGCAACCTATAGAATCAAAAAGTATTGGATCTACTCCACACATAGAAGAACCTCAAGAAGGAGAGTCACTCTTGATGAGGATGACATTGCTTAAGCCACCAAAGGAGAAAGAATCTTCTCAATAAAAAACAATCCTCATAAAAACATGTAAATCCCATGGTAAATGTTTTAAGATGATCATATATTTAGGGAACATAGATAATTTGGTTTATAATGAAATGTAAGTAATCTTGGCCTCAAAATATTACCATACCCTATACCTTACAAAAATTTAGGCTTCAGAAGGGTCATCATGTGCTTGTCAATGAACAATGCTTGGTAAATTTTTAGATTGGCACTTATAAATATCGGGTCATGTGTGATATCATCCCAAAAAATGTTTGTCATGTACTTTTAGGAAGGCCTTGGTAGTTTTATAGGTTAATTAGTCATGATGGGGTGAGGAAAACTTATTCATTTGAACATAAAGGAAATAAGCACACATTTCTACCTTTGAAGAAGGTTGATTAAGTTATTGGTGTCTATTCTAAATTATTGATTATAGGTCATAAGGAGTTGGTGTGTTAGGCTAAAGATACAAAGATAGATGAACAACCTAAGGAGACTGTGGAAGCACAAGGTGAGACATATGTCCTTTTCCAAGTCAAAGTTTTCCAATTGAGTATGTACATGATTTGTTTACAATTTTATCTCTATATTTGATAATGATTTCAAGTTGTGATTTCATAGAAGACTGGTAGATAAACTCAAATGCATAGCGAGAGTCATGAACAAGAAAAGAATGTTAATGAGATAAGTAACATGCAATAGGTTCATGAAGGATAGTCAAGTGACTCATAAGATAATATTATAAGAGTGAAAAATCAAGTAAATGAAATATTGAAAGTGAACACAATCCTTGTATATGTAGGAGGTAAAAAATAGTCATAGTTGTGATGAACAACATGAAAACAAGAGTCTCCACAAGCATGTGGCATACAAGGACCAAGAAGATGTTGTACATGAGGTGAAGTGGATAAAACAATAAGTATTGATTGAGGAAGAAGATTACATACTTGAAGTGAGATTTGATCATGGAGATAAGGAGAAGGTAGATCAGTTTGTAGGAGTAGAATAATGGTATACACCTTCAAGGCAAAGATATGATAATAATAGCTATGTTTTTCTTAAAATTTTTGTTTCATGTGTAGGTATACCATTCAAGAAGATGAACTAGAGAATTCATAATTAAGGGGAAAAATAACATGTTCACCTCTATGAGAGGAAAGTAGAAGTAAATACCTTCTATAAAGAGTTTCATTACAATTCGACAGAAGCATTCTCCAAGTTCATCAACAAACACCTATGGCAAACATTCTTCAAATTGGTAGTATGATGTAGGGCCATCCTATAAAGACCCAAAATATGACTCATTTTTGTCTTAAATTAGTTTAGTTAGTGTCTCATAGGTATTATAGGTCTTGAATAGTCATAATATGGAGTCTAGGTAGTCTTAAGATGCATGGAATTTGAATTATGGATTTTTCCATCAAACAACTCTTTTGAAAACATGAATATTTCCAAGCATTTGTAAGGAATATTATATGTTTGTGAAGATGGTAAGATGTTAAAAAAGAATGTTTAAGGGGTTTTGAAACTATATTAGGTACATAAAATATTATTTAATCTATTTTCATTATTTTGGATATTTTATATCATGTAAAAGATAAGACAATGTAATGTAACAAGAGACCTCTCTGAGGAAAATATCCCAAGAAGTAGTTATGCACCTTTTAGTATATATATGAGTCAATTTTTCAGTTGTAACCTCACATTAAATTTGAGGTATACTGGTGAATAGAGATGAAAATAAAATGTTATTGAGAAAAGACTCTCTATGGTGTAAGATTTCTGTGTGTAATGAGTTTGCATGATGGGAATAGAGTATAAAATGTGTTTGGATAACCAAAATGATGAGTAACATTATATCATGAATTTTTATATTTTTTATGATCAAGTTAAATTTTTTAATTTAATACAATAATAAAAATTTATTTGAAAGCAAGTTCTTTTTAAGGAGACATATAATTCTACTAAATAGGGAATGTATTCATACAACTTTTGTTCAAAATAATAGACTACATATTTAATTTTTTCCTCTATTGAGTTTTGTGGAGTATATAGGGATGTAAAAATGTATAATTAATTTTATATATTCTTTATATAGTATTAATTTGTTCAATATTTTTTTATGTTTCAATTTGGTCATACTTATCACTCAATGAAGGTACACAGTCATCAAAATCAGAATTATATACACTATGTTCTTGTGTATTGAATATTGTTTTTTATTAAAAAATGATGGAAAGGGATATATAATTAATATAAGAAGGGGTGAAAAAACTATTAATGTTTAAATAATATTTTATGAGGAAAGATATAGAGACGCTATATACCCCTATTTCTAACATTCAAAATAGAATATAAAAAGATTGATATTGCTTATTTGTAAATGTTCTAGAGGTCATAGGATATTGGACATTGAATGAAAAAGTTTCATGATATATATATATATATAAAATAAAAGAATTATATTCTCTTTAAATTCCTAGTTGGATGTTATATGTAATTTTCTTCAGTCTTAGCTTATACAGGTGCTTCAGACCATGAATTTTAGGGTTATAACTATTAGGAGAGTTTAAAACTCCCAAAATTCATGAAAATATGTAATATAATGTGTAATAGGGTATATAAAGTTAATAAATTGGTTTCATACCTATATCACCTCTATTTTCCATACTGTACTACCCTATAGGTAGTCAATTAGCTTAAGAGACTTAGTGAGATAAAGGTTAAATAAGAAATTTGAACTTAGGTGAAGAGTTGAGGTAAAAAATTGATTGAAAAGTAATATTAGATAAAATAGTGGTCAAATATAACCTTTTTTTGTCAAAGTGTCTCCAAAATGGTCAAACCTTAGAGCTTTGTGTATTTAGAGGACTAATTAGAGTGTTGAGTAAGCCTAGAGGTTCAAGATTTTGAAAATGAACCTAACTCAAGTTTTTATATGAATTAATGACATGGAAAAGGGTTGTCAAAAACATAATTAGTTTTCATTTAAGTGTTTGTGTATGGAACATAACACGTGATTTTCCCCAAAACAAGGCTACAAGCCAAGTGAAGGACTAAAGAGAGAAGTCGGTGAATAGACAAGAGGGAAATTGTTTCAAGGGTTTGAAAGGAATTAAATGAGAAAGGACAAGAGTATTGAGGTATTAGATAAGTTATTTCACAATATTATATAATATTATCTTTGTTAAATATCTCAAATACATGCAAGTTAAGAGGAACTCTACATTAATAGGTGACGAAAGGTCTACGGGTGAAAGATCCATAGGTGGAGGAATAGGAGATGATAAAGGGAGAATAGGAGGGGATGAAACCATAATAGGTGGAACCATGGAAGAAGGGGAAACATTATTATAGGAAAAAACTATGGGAGGAATGGTAGAAGGTACAATAATAGTTAAGATATGATCTTTAAGGTCTTGTTGAAAGATACAATAATGATCAATGTAATGGGTGCCACATTGGTGCCAAAGATAATACACCTATTTATACTTAGGAATATACTTAGGTATTAACTTTAGGGGAGGTATGGCCTTGTCTGAGGACTGAAGGGTATAAGAATGCAAAGTATCAATATATTTTTGTAGCTTATGATAATGCATAGATGAATTATTATCAATGTTATGGAAGCAACATATACACTTATGAGTAGGCTTGGTAGAGGTACTCATAAGAGGAGATATAAAATATGTGGAAGGGGTTTGGTAAGAATCATTGGTCCATTTTGTAGGTAATGGAACCATCTGTGACAAAGGAAGCAAACCAACATCGAGGTAAGGTGGTGTTGGTGAAGGAACTAAACTAGGCTTAATGGAAGGATCGATGGGATTAAAAACAAGAATAGACTTAGATAATGTGAGATAAGTAATGGGAGCTAAATTGGGATATATTAAAGGAGGGGTAGGGTCTATAAAGGTTAAATTATGGTTTCACACATCTCAAGGATAAGCAGGCTATAGGGGTCTTGGTACCTAACAAAATGGTAAGGCTTAGTCATAACATGATCCATAAGCATACTCCTACATGGTTTTTTAAAAATGATAGGTTTAGAAACCATCCCTAACCTATGATAAAGAGGTAAAATTATAAAATTATGAATTATATATGATGTGATATGGTAATATTCATGAAAATACTAAAGTAAATAGGAATGATAATGAATAATCTCAACATCATGACTTGAACTAAACCACCTAAAAATGAATCATATAAGGTATGACCATCATCATAATAATGTTTATGAAGATCAATGATATAAGTAGGGATGACATTATCATCTAATGAGGTGTGATGAATGGAATGTTGAGTCTTAATCAAAACAATAGGAATGTCATCACAAGGTGGATTATGAGAATGAGGCTACGAAGAAGAAGGAAGCTAAGATATGAGATGAGGTGAAAAATCAAAAGTTTTGATCTTGAGGTTGATATCATCAGGTTCATCATCATCAAAATCTAATAGGTTAGGGGGAATATTCCCAATGAGTTTTGGATGAACATTTTAACCTTGAGTGGAATTCATGGGAAAGTTGAATCATTGAGACATGAAATAAAAGACTAGGCAAAGGTTCAAGAGTAGGAATCTTGAAGACACCATGATCTTTGAATTTTGTGAAATTATAAGGGTTAGTGTCACCTTAAATCCTATAGATAGCTCCATTATGAGGAAATTTAATGCATCTATAGGTAGAATAAGTAACTAATCTCATATGGTGAGTCCATAACCTACCAATCAAGATGTTACAAGCTACAGGAAAATTAAATATCATCATCGTCACATGAACAGTGATAGGTGGGATAGTAATAAGAAGTTACAAATAAACTAAATGAGGAATTTGCATTTGATCATATCCTTGACATGTGCTATGTGTATATTTGAGATTGAATTCAAAATATCTAAGGGTTTTGATAAAATTAAGAGAGGAAACACAGGCTCCATAACCCTCATCAATCAAGGTATGCCTGACTTAAATATCACCAATTTGGACACTAATGAATAGAGGAGTATCATCCACATGAATTAGGATCTCATCAGGAATCATAGATGTGATGAAGATTTAGGGAAAGAGAAGTTTCCATTATTTCATCAACATGTATGTAAATCTCTTAGAATTATTGTAATATGCTATCTTCAATTCTAGATAAGGTTGTTTCACATCTTGCTAGGGGAGGATGAGGGATGTTCATTTCAAACAAAATTTGCATGATATAGTTTTGATGATGTAGATAAGTCCTCATAATCTCAAGAAATAGAATTTAGGATGGGATATTAGTGAGTTCCATGATGGGATCCCATTCATCATAACCCATAATAAGGTTATTAGAAAGAGGTGCATAGTATTGAAGGAGGTCATCAGAAGGAGGAGCTGAAGTACATTGGAATTTATGTTTATAAGAGGGAAAAGTTTTATAAAAATATTGTAAACTATGTTAAGAATATGAATCAATTAGTTTAGGTTGTTTTTGGGAATCTATAGAGGAAGTGTTGATAGAATTTTTAGTGTCATTAATGTTAAGGAAAGAAGATGGAGGGATGATAGAAATAGAATGGGAAGTGTTATCCAAGGGAGGATTTGGAATTGGTTCACGAAAAGCTATAAGGTCATCTTGCCCCAAATCATTTAAGTGAGTTGGATAAGAATCCTAGATAAAAAAAATGTGTGAAATAATATAGGGGTGTAAATAGGTTGAGGATTAATGAAAGCAACCACACTTTTAATATTAGTCATATTAACCACATTTTATTCAAGAATTGGGTCAACAAGGCTTTCTACATTGTTGGTGGAAGGGGTGGGATTTTATTCGTTATATTGGTGGTTTTAGTGATTTAGAAGAGGGTCTTTATAGATAACCAAATGAGCATTAACTTGATTCAAGGCTTGAGATTTAGTATTTGTTTCATGAGTTTTGAAATAAATATCATAGGTTTGTTGGTATTTCCAAATGATAAAATCATGATCAAAATTAGGGTTAATAAGAAAATATATATCCAAATTATGAAGCTTCCTACAAGTCTTATGAGAATGACCCCAACTATCATGAAACAAACAAAAATTATTGGGATCATACCAAGATTTCATAGGATGATTGGGATCAAGTTCTCATGTAAGAGGCCTAGGTAAATGTTTTAGTAATTCGCATGAGGATAAAGGTTTATGAACATTAATGTTATTAGGTGAAGATAAATGAGGATTGGTGAATTATTGAGAAAAGGGAGTTGGTTCAAAAGATTGGTTAGGAACAACAACTTGAATAGTGTGAATGGTGTCATAAGAGTTTGTGACACCATTATAAATAACATGATGATTATTTTTCTTAAGATACGAGTATCCATATAATTTTGGGATGACTCAAATTATGCATAAGTAAATCCTGACATTTTTATTGGTCAATGGCCTTCTTCAAAGTATGTGGAGAGAGAGTATAGACCTGATATTGCAAATTGGTAAAAAGAGCATTGGTAAAAATATGGAAAAGGTTATCATCAACCATGTTATGTTCACATTTTTTGGACAATGTTTTCCACCTTTTAACAAAAGCTTGGGCAGTTTCATTTTCAAGTTGCTTATAATTGATAAAATGGGCCAAAGTATTCTCATGAAGATCATTCTTTTGGAACTCTTCGATTAGATCATTCACTAAATATTCCAAATTATTAATAGAATGAATTTTAAGTTGGTTATACCAATATAAAGCATCACTCATGAGGGTTTTATATAAGATCTTGGTAGTAGTAAAGGTATTCAATTTGACCCAATTTTTAAAGATGTTTCTAAATGTTTTTATAGGAAGAGTAGGATCATTGGATCCATTATAAGAAATGGTAGGGGTGATACCTCTTATCTCAATATTAGAAATTTGAGTTGTAAGAGGCTCATTTTGAAGATGTTTAATTTAATTGTCTTGTTGATAAGAGGAAGTTGAGGGATGAGGTTACCATGGGACTCTTAAAGAGTAGGTTGGGGAACATTTTGATTATGCATGCCCCAAGGCTTTTTTTGAGGGTGGGTTTAAATATGGAGAAGGTGATTATGCATTATCATCATTTGATTTGTATTATGATCTTGAAAAGTATTCATTTGATTAAGCATTGGTAATAAAATTTGATGGGTTTGATTGGAATTATTAGAATTATTTAAAGCATTAGAGTTGGTATTAGTGGCTTGGGTACCACTATCGGTATTGTTAGGATCTTGAGAGGAACTATTAGAATATGAGGCACTAGTGGCAAAATTTTCTTGTGTGGAAAAAGATGAACTAGTGAATGGATGAGAAGAGGAATAACTAGAAGAATGATTACCTTGGGTATCAAATAATGAACTAGTGGAATAATTAAGGAAAGTGGGTCTAAGGAGAGTCCTACTAGATGTATAACCTACATGTTAGTGGATATACTAAGCATGGAGGTGGAATAAGTCAAATAGGAAGTCATGGTATGAGAAGGGGTCATAATAGAGGGAAGAGGTTTATAATCAAAGAAGGTAGTACCCCCAAGTACATGTGACAATGTGGGAGAAGATGAATTAAGTTATTCAACTTGACCACTAATCATGAGATGGTAAATGGTATAAGGATCCTTTCCTTGATATTGAGGAAATTCAGAGATAAAGAAGAGCATTTCAGGGGTATGCTCTAATTTAGGTTGATATTCAAGTGAGAATAGATTATTATTAAGTGAAGAGGAATGAGGAGGGGTCTTATAATTCATTGCACAAGTGGCTATGTGAACATTACTCTCATTTAGGAGAGGAACCCTACCCTACTTATGGGAAACCCTATGAGGGTTGGTAAAACTAATCATATTTATTTAGTTCAATCTAGTTTTATCTTAAAATAGGAAGTTTATGATGAAGGAGAAGGACTAAACAATGCAAAATAGATGCAAAAAATAAGAAAATATGAAGTGATAGAAAACTATACATAGTTAATTGGGTCAACCTAGTACAAAAAATAAGGTATAAAAACTATATAGAGTTGAAAAGGTTGACCTAATACAAAAAATAGGGGTTGAAAAGTGTACAAAGTCAATAAGGTAGACCTAGTATAGGAAGCAAGGGATAAAAACTATAAAAAGTTGACATAGTCAACCTAATAAAGAAAATAAGGGTTGAAAAAGTGTATAGAGTCAATAGGGTAGACTTAGAATAGGAAATAGGAGTTAGAAACTATACAGAGTTGATAGGTTTTACCTAGTACAGGAAACAAAGGATAAAAAAGTGTATAGAGTTGACAATGTCAACCTAGTACACTAAACAAGGAAAAAATAGATAGTCTATAAGAGACTATGTTAATCAAATTGACTATGTATTGAAACAAGAAAAAAAATCAAGCAATTTTGAAAAAAAGAAAAGAAATGAAACACACAATCCATTAGATCAATGAGGTTGATTAAATTGAGGGACATAGCATAAAACCTTGTACCAATGTTGGCTAATGCAAGTTTTGTAATACAAAATACAATTGAGCAAAGAGAAATCAATCAACTTGGAAAGTAAAAGCTAACCAAGTGGTCATCTTGAATTTTTTTATAATATTAGAATATGGTTTTAGATGTATTATGGAGTTGACTATAAGCAAGGAATAAGAAATCAATCTAAGGATGGTTTTAGGATGTTTGGTATGAAAGGGATATGTATTGGCAATGGTACTAGCTTGGTATTAGGTCCTATCCCCTCACTTCACACACCACAGTGATAAGGGTGTTGGGTGCTTAGCCAATATATATTATTAAACACATGTTTATACTTGACCAGAAAACAAATTTGGATTCCCCCTTTGTGATTAAATCCAAGTAGGTAGACCTTAGGTAGACAATTGTTAAAGTGCATTTTAAGATTTTATGATTTGGTAGTGCATGCATATAAGAGAAAATAGTGTAAGTAAATATTCTATTTAAAAACACCTAATTATGTTATGTGATTTATTCTAAGCATTCAAGTAACAAGAAATAACAATGTGAGCTAATTACTAGCATATAAGTGTTAATTCTAACTTTGAAACAAAATATAGTGTCAATTATGATGATAATGTATGTATAAAATATAGAATAGAGTTAAGAATGTTGATTCTATATTTTGGAAACAAGGGTTTGAAATAGAAATATGTCAATAGTGTCAACCTAGTTTTCTAGATAAAATACAAATACATAACTACATCAATAGAGTTAACCTAGCTGACTATACATGGGTAGTTTTATAGATTACAATTGTGAAAAACAAAACTATAACAAATGATAGAAATGATAAACAAGGATATAGATGAACCTTGGTGGGTTAGAAGATGTAGAGGAAAATAAGATGGATGTTGAAGTACCTTGATTTATACTTACCAATTTTGATAACTATTTTGACTAGGTTGACCTAGTTTTGTAGATTTTATTTGCTAAAAACCTATAAAATGTACTACATTGATAGGGTCAACCTAGTATGTTTATTTGGAAGTCTGAAAATGTACAAGGTCAACAAGGTTGACATAGTAGGATAATATAAATGTTTAAAAGTGTACAGGGTCGATGAGGTCAACCTAGTAGCTTATACTTGATGACAAAATTTGCACAGATAAAATAAAGTCATATTGATGTGACTTTGTGTTAAACTTATGCACAAAATTTAGAATGGTGTTGACATTGTTGACCTAGTATCATAAATATATAAAAATAAAATGATAAAATAATGAAAAATGTGAAATAAAACTTGAAAGTTACCAGAATACATGTAATCAAAAAATCATCATGTCTATAAATCAATCTTAAATCAGAGAAGATATATCATACCATACACTTCCAATTGGGGAAACATTAGATAATTAAAAACATGAAAAATATGGGGATCTACTAAACCTAATTAGGGGATCTCTTACCATAATACACTAAGTTAGGGGGGTTACAAAGCCTCCAATCAAGCACAATCACACAATAACCATAAAAGAGTCCTATGTTTTAATATGTCACTTACACTAATAACAAGTAAAGTAAATATAATTTAGTGATCACAAAATCTTTTGGCATAAAGTGGGGATTAGAAATAATAAAAAGACCAACATGCATAAGATACATATACTCACATCAATGTATATAGAATCCTAATGCATGGAAGAGAAGTACAAATGCATATTTATCTACTCTTACAAAGAAGGAACAAAGTTAGGAATACTTACCTTTGAAGATGAACCCAACAAAACTCAATCTCTCCCTTGGACAAGGTACTTCACAAGAGATTAATATGGTATGTAAGGATGAAAAGGATAAATCAGCTCTAGGCAACACAACCTATCAATGCATCTAAAAGACTTCTCCACAAGACAAGATCCATATCTCTAAATAAAGTATGAAACCATAAGCTTGCTCCTCAAATAGAATGATGGATAATTAAATGCATAATATCTCTTACTTATCTTCTCTAAATAATGTTAAAATGGCCTTTTATATATATACAAAATAAACCCTAATCCCTTCCAAAGTTTATACCAATAGGGTAGACCCAATTGGCCTAGCATAGTTTTGTATAAAAATCCACTAGGTCATAGGTTAGGTTGGTCAAGAGCCAACCTAGAACCTAAGTGAAAATTACCCAAAACTATAAATGGTTGACCCAGTCAACCTAGTATAGTAAAAAGAGGCTAAAAATTATACAAGGTTGACTCAATCAACCTAGTATAGTCGATAATCAAAAAGGGGTTGAGGTTAAGAAAAAAGAGGATGAAAATGGTAAATGACTAGAGGAGGGTGCAATAGATAAGACCAAGATTAGGGATAAGTTTTTTACTATACAAGTGTGTAGATAAAAAGTTGAAAAAGGGATAATAATCTTATGAAGCACCAATGGTCTGCCCACCCCTTTCTCGTTGCACCCCTTAAGGTATGCACTCAAAGAGATTGAGACTCAATAGGTTCCTACAAGATACAAAGTGTTAGTAAGTGATATATTTTTTTAAATATTATGTGTACATAATAACTACATGCATTTGAGTGCCTCTTTAAATTATTGGATATGTAGGTAGCACCCACTAATAGTGGGGTCTTAGGGGTAGCTTGACATTGTTTTCCCATTAACCCCTTTTTCCTAAGGTCAGTATGAAGATGGAAAGCTGAGTTTTTTTATTTCATAAGGAAAGATAGTCCATGACCTAATTCTAAATGCACCAAAGTGAAGGAAAAGTAAAACCCAAAATCATACATGTGGTCACATCCATTTTTAGTAGATATTATGTACAATACACTAGTGTTAAACCCAAATAGTAGTGTTGATGCAACCATTTCAAGCTGACATTATTATCTAGAGAGCTAGAAGTAACATAATAAAAAATTGACAATTGTTATACAATCCCCTTCCATCCTAATTTCCATCTATTCCATATTGAGAATGGCATTAACATCATAGCAATCTAAGTACATAACTTCTTTATCATTTATATATCTAACATAGTTTTACTTTTTATAGTTAGACTATCTCAACAAAATAAATTAAGTGTATGATTATATATAATTTTAACATCTAATTGGTACACTATAAATATAATTAACATACTTATGCCATTTCATTTCTAAATACCTATTTAATATTCTATATAACCCCAATCTAGATCATTTTAGGGTTAAAATTTTAGTGAACTAATATTTGAACATCAAAACCCTAATCATACTCTTTGGGATGCTTATTACCTACTCTATCCTAATATTTATTTACTTTATATATTTTATCATGGATGATATTTATTACTCTAATGACTATGATTAATACACTATCCAATTCTCCCTCAAGGAAGTAATTAAAATTTATTACTCTTGCATTCTTCCAAATGCTAAAACATGTAATATAAAATCCTTGAATGGTGGTATGTATTAACCCTCTAATGAGGTCCATTATCCCACCACTTTAAGAGATAATTTCATTCATATTAAGTAATATTAAAATCCTTTAGCCACACTTCCCATATCGCCATTATATCACTTTGGCATTTGATACTTGAAAAATTATGGATACCAAGGCAAAGGATTGGGAAAACATAACCAAGGTACAACCCATCCTATATCTATTAAATATAATAATACAAATAGGCAAGGGTTGGGGTTTTAAAACACATCCTTGAGACACCAACCATCCAATCCAACTAACCATATACATTTTATTGAAAAGTGGGTACATATGACTAATAGGTTCCTTTATTTTATCATAAAAAAATTTGGTAACTATATAAAAAGATCATGGATGATGTGGAAACAAATAATAATGGGTACATGTCTTCAATAAAATTTATTAAATCCCAAAACATTATTACATTTCCAAACAATATCCCTTTATTCAAGGTTGATAGTTTTTTCCTACCTTCATTTAAAACATATTCTATATCAAAAAAGGTATCCTTAACAAAATTTTCCAAAATTAAAATTGTTATACACTTCCAAAATGAAAATGAAACAAATTATTCAAATGGTACAAACTATTCAAATGATATACCAAATGTACCAAAGTTCAAACATCACATACCATTACCAAAATGTCCTAAATTTATTGATCATGAATGTTCACTCATTATACATAAAGGTGATGATACGCATATGCCTATATTCAAAAGAGGGAGGGTTTAAAATAATGTTAACACTTATGATAAACATATCTATCTCCATGTAATATATAATTTGTATGATAACCACTATTGGGGACCTTAAAAAGTAATTTTATATACTCTAAATGAAAATGGCTTTCTATAATTATAATGCACATGTTACCCCATTCAATAATCAATGTATTTCATAATGTATACTTGAATATCCTTATCTAAAATATTTTGAATTACTAGATTTACCTCTCATTTTGAGACACAAGGACCCATTCAACCACATCAATAGTTGTGTACATTATTTTGGTCAATGGGTAGAATATGACCAAGTATTTATAATTTTTTTCCATATGAGTATTTTTGATGAAGCTCAAAATTGGCTCCATATTTTATTACAGAGTTCCTTACATATTTTATTACAATAGGAAGATTCATTTTTCATGGATTTCAATATCTACAAGGTGCTAAAACTTACATTAGAACATTTTCATGATTTCAAAAAACATGATGATGAGTCTCTTCATTATTATACTATTCAATTCAAAGGTACATCATATGAGCTAGCATTTATATGCTCATATTTGGAACTACAATTTATCTTTAGTAGAGGCCTTCTTTCCCCATTGAAGGAAAGGACACTACATAAACAATATGAATCATTTACCCCTTTATATAATTATGTGCATAGATATGATTCCTTCATAGTTAATTATTCTAAGGAACTTAACATATGTCCCTCCAAATATAAAATCTTTATCCCTCACATAACATATGGAGACAACTTACCTAAAGATCATTATGAATAGAACTATGGTATCCTTAATCTCTATATGACAAGTTTTGAAATGTTATTCGACATGGGGACAATCTAACATCCCTATATTATGTAATTATATCAAAATGAACAAAAAAAAAAAGCATCCATGTAAACATGGTTTGAAAATTACCTTATACATGGGTGGTGCTTATTTTTGGCATAACCATATTGATCCTACATAAGAAAAGACTATTTATAATGTAAGATGCTTATAAAAAATGGGATTCAATATTAAAAACTTACAAAATAAATGAGGTTAGAAATAATCCTTAGGTAACATTATAAATTTATTGTGTTCATAAAGTGATTCAGACACAAGTTTTGGCAATGCCTACCATATCTCCATAGGAATTTACACTTGAAAATCTTTGATTATATAAAATAGAATAAAAAATTGATCCAAATCATTAAGGTATTTTCTTTCCTCATGAATTAAAATTAGTACATATTTCAAATTATAACATTAATTATTCTAATACACATGCAAAATATGAGGAGGAACATGTTGTGTACATTTTAAACCTATATAATTATGATGCAAATAATGTAAAAGATCCAACTTAAGGTTGTAAAGTTCACAGTGGAGGATATATCTATGACTATCCACAGGATGCCATAATAGGATGATATTTCTTCTTCAAAAATTCTAAAAATACCAAAAAAATAAAAAACATTCAAAAATCCAAAAACACTTTTGACACCTACATGTTCTATTGGCTCATTGACATCCATGTGTTAGTTCCATTTTTATGGATGGAATTATCAATTACTCATACATACATAATATGTTTCACACTTTTACTTGAGTGTGATATAGGCATATAGAGATACATGATTAATTCTTATTTCATATGTTGGGCGTTCCCTCTACTCATGTCATGTAGATATTAGGGCATATGCTTATTTTATCTTAATACATAAATATTAAATGAATCAATGATTAGTCTGCATTATCATGTTTGATCTTACATATGTACTTACACATGCCTTTATACATGATTATATCTTACACAAGGTACTTGATATGCTATATACTTGACATACTTTTGATAACACATTGGATCTATGGGCTACTATGACATGTTTATATTGGTTGTTTATGCTTTATTTTATGCACTTTCTTGAGTGTCTTGCCTTGTTATTATATTCCTTATTCAAGCATTTGAATATGTTCCTTTACTTGTGGCCCCTATGCCTATGTATGTATTATTTCAATGATAATTGCATATGTCATTTTTTTATATGGACATTTTGAATATGTCATTCTTTTTATGGACATTTTACTAAGTCATGTCCCTTTGATTGTGCAATATTTGAACATGTCCCTTATTTTTAGTCTCCTTAGACCATTTCCTTTTTACTTACTTTTGAGTGATCTTGTGTGTGTGCTTATTTTATTTTTGATATTTAATTATTACTATCTATATGTGTCCATGATATTTATCATTAGTCTTGGGCCTACATGTCATCACATTGGTTCTATGGATTTCAATGACACATTTACCTAGACATGTTTCATTCTATATGTTACATGGTTACATTCCCAAATTATATAGTTGTCTTGTCTTTTTAAGGTAAGGTAACTACTATTTCCTATTTTTATCTTAGATAAAAGGGGGTAATATTAGTGAGAACATGTCATATAAACATGTTTTCCACACTTGGCATCATTTTTAGTATTAGTGAGGGCATGCTTTGAAAGCATAATCTCCAGATTCATTTAGAATATGGTACTTATATTAGTGTTTATATTTAGTGGTGGTATGTCACATGGGCATGTCTTCTACACATTCATAATTATTAGATTAAGTGGGGCATGATTTTTAAATGTGTTCTCCACACTCATTCAGTATATGGTACTTATATCATTTCTCAGATTTAGTAGGAGCATTTATTAGAAGCATATTATCCACACTTATTCATTATTTATCATCTCCAATTTCTAGTGGGGGTATGTTTTGGAAACATTTCCTCCACATTGGTACTTATATAAGTTTTCATATTTATCCATATATAGTGGGTTCATGATTTGGAAGCATGTTCTCCATACTTACATAATTATCCAGATTGTCTAACACAATTACATGATTCAAAGTTATAATTATCATTTAATTATACACAATGGTATTATTTTTATAAATATTTTAATAATGAGACATATTTAAGGAGAATATTATATGAAACATGTTCCTAATATTTCAAAATAAAAATTAGTTTCATATTCCAAAACTCTTTTATGGATTATTACCATATCACATAATTTTTCATACTGATACCCCATAAAATTTTAGGAAATTTTATTGAGCTAATCCACTTCAGTGCTTTGTTAAATTTTGATATGGTTGAGGTGATCAAATCACTAAATATTTCAAAGTTTTTAGCTTGGAATTAATCATTTAGTCTCATTAGGTTATAAGTATCATTAGGTTGCAGAATCAAGTTAACCTCTATTGCTAGGTGGTAAATCACTTTTGATCTAAAGTTGGGGGTGTGTGCATTCTAATATATCTCTCTGTATATCTCCTTGGATATATTAATTTTAAATATTTTATCTATATTTGACTTAATATCAATTTCAAATCCTTATAATGATACATATTTTTCAAAATAACTTTCCACTTGGCAAGGTAGTTATATCAACACACAAGTGCACTCCTAAACCTTTCTATTTAAATTATAGTGTATTTAAAGTACTTTTAACATATATTATATGTCACAAACACAAAAAAAAATTATTTATATATACTTAAAAAATAATTATAGAATAAAGTTTCAACTAAAGTTTAGTAGGGAAAGACATAATGAGATCAATAACTATGTTATAGCCAAAATAAGAACTAGACCAAGTACATAACTCATCAAAGAATTTATTAAGAATCATTTTAACCACTTATTACATGAAGATAAGTGGGTTAGGTTGGTCATAACCACTCACTCATATTTATGTACTTTATTGTAGCCTTCCTAATAGATCCATTATTGACTTATGCCCTTACCTGAGTACCTGTACAAGATATATAATAACCAATACCTCATTGGGTAATTAAAAAAAATCAATAAATAATGGCAAAGTGAGGATAGATTCAATATAAGAATCATCATATTAAGTTTTCCTAAGTAAGATATACCAAATCATAAGTAGTAGACAAAGAACAGGGTAAAATTACTATTTCCAAAATCAATGCAAAACCTTGGAACACCTTTTCAATTAAAAAGAAAAATAGAAGCACAAGGTTTGGAATGAACTACTTCAGGAAGTGTGCAAGCATCATGGGATGTGTCAATAACCATTCTTATGTTCTATTTGGGAGAATCCTACATTACTACAATTAGGCATTCCTAAGGATCTTACATTGGCTTAAGGTTAGCCTTACATTCCCAATTATTACTTATATGAGTGTTTTATGATCAAGGTACTTAATAAAATTTAATAGTTCCAAGTTTTAAGTACACTCATACTAGGTTTTGATTTGAAACACATTCTTAAATAATTAAACCTATATCTTAGGTTCATGACCTTAGTTTATGCATCTTTTTTATTATTTAAACTTAATATTATAACTTTTTTTAATTTTTGAAAGGAGACTTATTTATACCAAATTGATAATATAATTACTTTAAAATATAAGGATTAATATGTTTAAATATTCTAATTATCAATTCCAAATATGGAGAAATTTATCCTCTATCACAATATGCCCTAGTTAGGAATAACCATTTAATTTTAAAAACCTTCAATTAAGTATATTATTTTACAAATTACTTATACCATATGTGTAATATTTATATAATCTTATTGTAATTAAATTCAAAGGAGTTATAAGGAGTTGTCCATAACATTTCATTGCACTACAATGGTGTTTTATTAATTTCAAAGTGAAATTATTTCCTTCTAATATACTTTAGAAGAGTTATATAATTTTATTTACTTAATTAATTATCCCAATTTAATCCCTAATAGAGATTGTAACAATAATTATAAGTCATGCATTAGTGTTATGATGATTATAATCTATTTAATTCACCAAATTATGAACACAAGGATTTCATTTTATTAATCCACATAAGTTATTGTCTTAAGATCTTCCCTTGAAAGTTTTAATTAAATTATAATTAATTAGATCATCTATCAATGAATTTTTGGACAAATTAAATAAATTTTAAGTTCCTTATTAACATAAATTATAATATACACCATAATAATTTTTTATAATTCTCAACACAAATTAACTTATTCAATGAATAGCATAACTTAGATTTTATAAGCATAAGGTTAATTCCATAAGAAGCATACAAGGTAACTTAACTTTTTAATTAGATCTTTGAGATAAATTCATAACATAGTAATAATACTATCCATTTATTATACACTAATCTCCAATAAAAGAATCATGTAAAAATCACAAGTAACTTCTTACAACTAGATTCCAAGATAATTGTTTATATCCTCAATTAACCAGTTAGTTCAATAACACAAACCCAATAAAAAGAAGTATAATTAAATATAAAATTCAACTAATAACCAATTAAATATATCTAGAATGCCATAAATTTATAGTCTTTATGATAAATCTACTCATTCCAAAATAAGAGACTAACTAAAAGTACACGTAAAAATCACATAGCTATGTCGATAATATAAAATGTATTAATGAGTTGATGTAACTCTATATGTAAGTAATAATATAAAGAATAAATGGATAATAAAATGATCAACTATAATCATAAGCATAGTCCCATCTTACATGTTTTATCTAAATATATAAGATAAACTAAACATTAGTTGTCTCAAATACAACTATAATGAATAACATTCATTATATAAACATTTTAGTTCATCTACAGCCAACTATCACAACTCAAGATAAATAAGTGTAATAATAATCTCTTACACACAAACCAATGAAGCTAAACCCACCTCACTAGTTATAATGAGCCCAACCATAAGTGGCCCTAGACCACCCCAATTATCATTTATATATGGAATAGGGTAGTATAGAAATGGTGGAGAAATGACAACAAAATGTATTGAGATTAACAACAAAAAAATGATCAAACAACATATAAAAAATGAACCACATGAATCCATCTCACCAAGATCCATTAGCTTGGTCCTTTACTATGACTATAGCTCATCTTCTTGAGTTTCTCAATTTATTAGCCATATTTTATTCAAAGAAGATAATATGTCCTATAAATATTATGTCATGCATTTATAAGGAAGTCATCCTCAAATATTATTTTAATATATGTTAATGAGTTAAAATAAAAACTTGTATAAAGAATACAATAACTTAAACCAACTTAAATTGATAAATTAAAACCTACGTAAAGCTATGGGTCAATTTTTGACTGATATAGAAATTACCAAAAATAGAAAAATATTCAATATCAACTGTAATGATATAATGTAATCATAAAAATAAAACAATTCAACTGATCATTATTTTCATCCATAAGTCAACTAATAATAATATGAAATAATTTGAACATCATTACCAAAATCATGCAAATAATTCCAATAGGGCTATATAAACCTGAGTCAATTAAATAATGACAAATTTATAAAATAAAAGTCAAACATAATCATGCAAATAAAAATAACAATAAAATATTACTTTCCTCCAAAACCCTAATGTTCATTTTGAACCCCATAAAGACTAAAAACTATCATTTCCCCCAAAGTGTGGCCATAGGAAAAAAACAACAAGAAGACTAAATAACATAAAAAAACATTTCCAGAAACCCATGTAAACCTACCTAGGGCTTAAAAATCATAAAACATATTTATACACAACACAGCCAATAAAATACCCAATTGTAGTTATGATCAACATAGTCAATAGAATTCACAACTGTAACCATCATTAATAGGACATATCAAAATAATAAACCCTAGCTATACAAACTATATATAGTTTGTATAGCTAGGGTTTATTATTTTGATATGTCCTATTAATGATGGTTACAGTTGTGAATTCTATTGACTATGTTGATCATAACTACAATTGGGTATTTTATTGCCTGTGTTGTGTATAAATATGTTTTATGATTTTTAAGCCCTAGGTAGGTTTACATGGGTTTCTGGAAATGTTTTTTTATGTTATTTAGTCTTCTTTTTGTTTTGTTCCTATGGCCATATATATATATATATATAGTTTGTATAGCTAGGGTTTATTAATATATATATATATATATATATAATTACATGACGTGGCCATGGATATGTTGGATGTATAATACTATGTGTATATATCAAACATATACACATAGTATTATATGTCTAACATAGACATGGATGATTCATGTAATGGTCATTATGTAATAATACCAAAAATAAAAGCAATCAACCTATTTAGGGTTTTAACTATAAACACCATAACGTAGGAATAATACTATTGCAATGTTTAGGGTTAAAACTATAACCAATTCATCATTAAAAACATTAAATAATATAGCTTAGAATTTAAAAACACCACTTACTTTGAATATATAAATCAACCATAGAAGAAGACTTTCTTCATTTCTAGGCTCCCCAACTTTATAAGCCAAACATGATCCAAAAACCCACATGCCTTGACTAGAACCAGTCAACCATTTAAACCAAATCAAACCCTAGTTAAATTTACTAAACTTTCACATGACCAATAAGATCAATGATTAACTAAAATTCAAACTCTATAAAAAACCTCATGCATAAATTGCATTTCATTCCCCTTGGCCACCATGCTAAATTTTTTGGTAGAATCTCTCTAAGGCTTAGATCTCTTCAAAAAAATAAGGCAAAATGACAACAATAAAATGTAAAAAACCATTTGTAAGAGTCTTAACCCATCTACATGTTAATTATAGCTAATGAGATGACTCTAATGATGTATGGCTAAATAAAAACATCAAACTAAATTATGAATTCCCCAAGGTGGGTCATGACCCTAACCACCTTAGCACATGTCGAAGCCAAACTTGGATAAAAAAACTAATGAATTTCAAATGACTCAACATAAAAACAAAGTCCTTAATGTATGGAAATTAAATCATAGATATGGTAGGAAATTTTTTAAAGTGCTTTTAACCTTAACACAAGTTGATACTAAACATCAATTTGAACAACATCAAGACAAACCAACAAGGTAATAAAGAGTCAACATTCAGTAAAAAGACTAAGAACATAAGAGTAACAAGTGACCAAATGCCATGTCAAAGTCAATAGTCATTAATCCAAAGAAAACACAATGAACCAAAATGATTAAAAATAATGACATCAACAATCAATCAATAGTCACAAGACTAATCATGACTCAGTAAGCTAACAAGCCCCAATATTAGTAAAACCAAGCAAAGTAATTATTTTAAAAACATTGAAATCAACTAATGTCACCAAATAATGAAATTGAACATAAAATGATAGCACTCAACACTTTAATCATATAAAAAAATAACTTAATCAATAATATCATCAAGCTCATTTTTCATTATAGAATTTATTGTTTTAGTTCATCCATGTTATTTCTCTGTGTTTCTTTGTTGCTCAGGGCTGAATACAACCTAGTTCAAGTACCTATCCCTATAGTCAATAAATAGACCATCAGTAGTATATGGATATATAAATTTAATAAATTTAATAAAAACATTTAAATAACACATCTACATTAAATATTAAATCAATACTTATTAATCATAAATATCCAATGTGTATCAATAAGTGTCTCAGCAACAATAATAGAATGTATAAATGTAGATCACATAGCTATAATACTATAGTCAAATAAATACAATGTGTATTTAATAGTTCATAATTAGATAAATCAACAACTTAAAATAAATGTAGGTTAGATAGGGTCATGACATTATATATACTAATTTTATATTGTAGCATGATCTGTGTTGCAAGTTAGTCACTGACAAAAGCACTAAATTTAGGCACATGCAAAGACAAGATGTACATACACACCTAGGTATGCATTATTTTCCTTTAAAATAGTAATTACATGACTAGATTAAATGGTGGATAAATGTCAAAAATATTTTATGATTATATAACACCTCATTATTATACACTTGGAAAACCCAGACCTTAGTTGTTACTCTCAGTTCTCTACCTTTCCCACATATGCAAGTCTCACATCCACTCTATCTTTTGTGCCACTTGGATTATATATTTTAGTCTAACCAATCTTATGTTGATGACCTAGGTCATTTATCTTCCTCATAATTCTTAAAATCTACTTATCTTCCATAGCTACAAGTTTAGAAAATTACCTACTTTCCTTCTCCCTAACACTAATGTATGGGATAGATATTAACATTAATGTTATTTTCTTGTCTTGACGTAAGTGTTCAATGCCCTAAAGTCATCTAATTTACCAATATAATTTATCTCAATGTTTGTCTTAAGTGTTTTATTTTTATTTATTACTCTAAAGGGATTTATATAAATACAAGATCAACCCTCATTCATTCTTCACCTAGAAAATACCAAAGACACAAAGGCAACTTATTAAAATAAATATATCAGTCATTCAATTGAATAAAAATTCTTTGTTTATTATTATTTCCATACTAGTCATAGGGATTATAAATCTAAAGTACTAAAATAGCAACCCAAGTGCCTAATTTTCCAAGTGACAAGCTAGGTCACTATTTTACTTAATTAACACATTTTTAAATGATTCACACATAATCCAACACAAAGGGTAGAACTACATGTGTGTGAGGCCCTCTTCAAAGTATTGGCTATGTAGGTATCACCCAATAATAATGGGGTCTTTGGGGTAGCTTGAAACCATATTCCCACTAACCCATTTTCCCCAAAGGTATTTATGAATATATAAATCTAGGGTTTTCCCATTTCATAAGGAGTGACAATCCATGACCTAGATAAGAATGCACCAAAGTAAAAGTGAAGCAAAACCTAAAATCATCTAGGTGCTTGTATCTTATTTTAGTAGGTATTATGTATATGATACTAACATTAAAACTATATAGTAGCATTTATGTAACTATCATAGGCTAAAATTACTATCCAAAGAGTTAAAAGTACCAAAAGCAAAATCCGATGATAATTCCAAAATCTTCTTCTACTCTTATTTTTGCATGTTCTAGATATAAAACTAAACTAACATCATAACAAGATAAGTACATCATTTCTATATTTATCATAGTTGTAATTTCCATATTTAGACTATCTCAACATAATAAATTCAATGTATGTTTATATCTAATTTTAACATATAATTGGCCTACTATAGATCTTATTATCAACCGTATGTCATTTCATTTTTATATACTCTTTTAATATAATAAATAACCCCAATCTAGATCATTTTAGGGTTAAATAATAGAGTAATTTAACTTAGGTGTACTGTGACCAAAGAAGTAGATGCCCCCAATGTACATATGACATGAGTAGAGGGAAGGCACAAAATTTAAAAGTGCATAGATCATGTGCCTAGGTATGCCTGTATCACACTCAAATTATGCTTGAAACATATGTGGATATAGAAAGAAATGATATGATATCTATCAACATGGAAATAACAACATAGATGCCAAGGTGCTAAGAAAATATGTGAACATTGAATATATTTTTGAATTTTTAAATCTATTCAGTATTTTTAAATATTTGAACAAAAAAACTATCCTATGATCTCATCTAAAGTATTCTCATTGGTATCTCCCCACTAGGAACTCAGTGTAATAAACTCGTGTTACTAACAAGGAACATGTATAGATGTAATAAAAGACACTATAAGATTTATAATTTTTTACGTATGTATAATAGGACTTTGTGGTCATGAAGATACAATATAAGTAATAGGGATTCATGGAATCCATCATTGAATTCTCTATGTTTTATTTTTAAGTATAAATAATAAAAACATGTTTAAGTGCTTTTGATATATGAATATGGTACATTGTATATGAATATTATGTGGTATATAATGTGTGTCTTTGAAGAAATGGTCTCTCAAGTAATACTCACCTAAAAGGAGATTTATTTTTTCTTACCCTTTCATGAGCGATTGACCTTAGTAGATTTGATAATAAACTATCTAGGTAAATTTTTTTTATTTTAGTGGATGTTCATATGGAATTTTGAAAACTATAATTATCTAATTGGCATGAATATATTTAACACACCCATGCATTATATAAGGTACTACATGAAGAGTACATATACAAGGTCATCCAAATAACATATCAAAGACATCCATGTTAGGTATAATGAATAAAGAAGTAACCACATGTACTGGCCCCACCAATAAAGGTAATTCAATCTCACCAAGAACCTACTATCAGGTCCCATTGAATGATATAACTTATTTAGTCAAAGGATTTAAATTATCATGTGTATAACCCAAATACATTAGTAATTTCATGATGAAAATGTTCTCACTTTCACCGTTATCAATCATAAAGTTGTGTAAAGACTAGTGATAAACACATGCTCAAATGAATAAGTAATGAAGACCCAAGTCATCATCTAAAATCTCATTATCATCAAAATTAAAATAAGATATTTAAACCATAAGAGGTGTATGATGCATATAATTACCAATAATCCCATATAATGGGTGACCATAATGTGATGGGGGAAAATGTGCATTATATTCCATTTACACTTCTAAATCATTCTTAGAATAGACTTGAAAAGGATTGTTAAATATATTATGATTCTAGTGATCACCAAGTTACAACCCTGATTCCTTTAAAAGATCATAAAATGTAACTTTTTAGTCATTGATAAGGTTTTGGATATTATGCTTCAAGATAAAGCATCAACTTGTAGAATTCACAGGGCCTTGGTGTTAGTCAGAATAAGTATTTGAATCATATACTTTGGGTATATGTCAACTCATATCAACCTCTATAGGATGAGGGAGAGATATGAGTTAACACTCCACAATATTTTGAAGAAACAAAGTTCGAGATTTAAGTAAACATGTAAATTGTCTCCTTGCTATATTGGATAAGAAAAGATGATTAGGTTTTTATGACACCACATTAATTTTATTAGATTTTTAAGTTATAGGTTGTGTGGGTTTCTCCTACTAACTTAGTTTTATAGTAAAATTTGTATTTGATGTATTAGATGTGTTTGATACATACTTAATTTTGTTCAATAAGATAAATTACATTTCACAATAAAAAACAATATGGCATACACCATCAAAAGATTTAAACTTTTTGAAAATAATGAACTCTTATAATGGAGTGAGCAAACTATTCTTGAAGATGTCTTGAATCTCTGTATCTATCATTATATTGGTCATTTTATCCAACATTATATTGTACCTTAGGACATATTCATTAATAGATTCATTGGTTCCTTGTTTGATTTTTTTCAATTTGGGCATAAAAAACCTTTCAAAAAATGCTGATAGAGAATTATGCCAAAAACTAATCTATAAGAGGTTTTAATGTTTTTAATAATTGGATTAGTAAGTAATAGAACCACATTAGAACATATTCCTTGAGGTTCCCTATAAATATTTTATTTAAAAGGTTATCATTAGAGTCATAATCAATGAATGTCTCATAGAAAAATGGAAACAAACCTCGTTATCAAGGGGTGGAAATATATTATAGGTATAAAAGGGTTATATAACACCTTTTATGAATCAACATTTTGTAGGTATCAGCCCGCAAAAAAATCATCACTATTGATAATATATAAAAAAGGAGAATGGCCATCCCTAATAGGTTTGTCCTATGCAACTTAACACTAGAATCTATGAATCATCTATTCCTAAAGTTCCCATTCATATCCCAAATTTATAATCTCATTAAACATTTCAATCTTTCCTAGGTTAAGCTCAACTCAATGTTGGACCTCATCATCTAATGGAAACCCCCTGGAAGCTCCCCTCCTTGGCTTTTCTCTGGTTCCTTTCGCTCCCCCACTTTTTTGGCTCATCTGGTCCAAACAAAACACCCACATTTTTGGCTATAAATAATTCAACCTTTCAAGTTCCTTCAATTTAATCCTTTCTACCATTATGGAGAACTAATAGATGGAAGTTTTGAATGACAAATTGGGAGACTTCAAGGCTTAACAAGTCATTCTTGACAAGTGGAACCTCACACCCCCTCCTTCTAGACCCTTTATAGATAAGAAGTTGACAAAATGGGACCAACCCCTAGAGGGGCGGCTAAAGATAAATTTTAATGATGTATATAAAGAAAATATTAGAGGATGGGGGGAGGTGGAGTCATCAGAGATGAGATGGGGACAATAATTGTAGCCTACATTGGCCTATGGGAATATAATCCATCCATGTTAGGGAAGCTAAGGCTACCTTCTAGGGCATTCAACTTATATTATAACTAAAAATACCTAAGTTGGAAATTAAATGGGACTCACTCAACATATTTATCACACTAGAGGGAAAGGTCCAACCTTCACACAAAAGTACCAAATCATAGTTTATTCTAATTGTCTCCTCTATTCAAATGATTATAATATCTCCCACATATTTAATGAAGGCAAAAAAATGGAAAAAACCCTAGAAAACATGGGGGTACTCATCTCAAACCTCACCATATGGACATGACCCACAACATCCCCATGTATCCAACCCTTCTTAGATAATGATGAAAATCTATGAGTTTTATAAGCTTATGATGGGGATGCATGTGAGAACATTGATCATGATTAGAAAAAGACTTAAACTCAATTTATGTGATGATAATGAAATGAATTTTAAACTCAACCATGTAATACATCACTTCAAAAAGTCTTTCTCCAATAATTGTGAAATAAAACAAAACATTAGAATTTTGATTTTCTACTTAGCCCATGATACCCCTCAACATAGTTGTAAAAATGAAAAAAACATCATGAGAGGAGAAAAGGACTGCTTTGAACCAATATCCTATACTAAAGTCGAAGTGAACCATAAATTTTGGAGGAAGTTATGGAAGGGTGGACTATCAAAGTTCATGGTAAAAATATAAGGGCATGACAAAATTCTTGCCAAGGATTTGAAAACAAGGTGGAAGCAATAGAATGTGACCTTCATGGGAGTTACTATGGAATTTTATGAGGAAATCATAGGGGAAGTTACCAACATGAAGTCTGAGGGAACAAAGGCCTTAAAATATAAATGGTAGAAGTAAGAGATAATGCAAGCATTATTCCAAACAAACATTATCTATCATATAGACAAAAAGGGCCTCCCAAGGGCTGACCTTATGTGGAAATGACATGATGTTTGACTATAGGTAATGCATTACCTTCCTTTGGAAGGAAAATTAACCCATATTTTTTCACACCACTTCTTGATATTGAACAATTTAAAAGGCCATAGGATTAGTCTTACATACTATTTACTCATGTCTCTTGAAGTCACAATCTTAATTTTTTAGGAAAAACCCTCAACTAATATAATCCATCAAGGATTAATGCTCATTCTCACCAAATGAGTAACCCCATGAGAACTCAAGAAATACATATGGTGGAAAGTAGTAGAGAGAAAATATCTAAGGACATTTTTGTGGAGGGAAGAATAAATTAGGCCTCCCCTTCTACCCACCTAACTCATCCATGGGAGGGAGGGAATAATAAAAAATAAAAGATCGTGATCCATATCCTAAATATAAGAGTTATAGTAAGAAATTCAACATGATCCTTCAGTTTTAATAGGTTGTGGATAAACCCAATTTAAAAATCCATGAACTAAAGGCAAAAAAGGTCTGGAGGAGGGATGAAGAACCAAGCAAAATTGTGGAGGGCCTCAAGTAGAAGCTAATGGAGTTCTATTAAAATTTGTAGAAATTGGGTAAGAATTTGGTTTCATACATGGAATAATGGAATTATTTTAAATAAGAAATTGATGATTTGAGGGAAGGGACTTGTGAACAATAGCTGGAAGAAAGGGGTGAGAAATAGGGAACCCTAAAAGGAAAGGAAATCCTCACCATCACCTCAAGGAGTTACACCATAAAGAAAGGTAAAATATCAATGGATAAGACTAGAGGTTCAATGGAACAAAGTAAGAATGTAATATAAGGCTAGGGGGATAAAATAGCATGGATGTTGAGAATAAGTGTAAATAAATTAATGGTTGGTATCAAGGAGAGTGAATCTAAGGAAATTTAACAAGTGGTTGTATCTAAGTGGTTTAGTCTAGATATTTTTTGCTAATTATTTTCTAAATGTTTATGTCCAACAAGATGGGTTAGCCTTATTTCATCTTATTTTGTTTGTATTTTTCATGTTGAACAATGGTTTTTAGCCTTTGTAAAACTTGAGTTTAACTAATAAAATAAAAATATGCCTCTTTTGAATCAATAACATAAGGTGATTTCATAGAATTTTATTAAATATTTATAACCTTGGCTTATAATAGTTTTATAGTTTGGACAAGATCTTTCACATCTTGGTCACTAAATTTTGAAGTTTGATAAGTAACCAAAGGAGGTGAACCCATTAATTAAGTGGATATATGAATTAAAACTAGTATTTGGATTGAATTATTAATGTTTCCCATGTAAGATGTCATAATAATTATTTCATGAAATAAATTCTAGAATAAATAATCCATGCCACCTATTAGGATGTTAATTGTTATGGAATTAGTTGTATTACCACCTAAGAATTCACCGTCACTAGGTGAGGATTCCTTAGCCTTAGTACATTTACTGATTTGAACTCTTATAACATACAAAATGTATCCATTAAGATTTTTGGTAATTAAGATGAGGAACTAATGCTTATTCATCTTCCATTTGAAAATAAGTCATTTGATTAACATTTTACATTGCTTAAAAATTATAAATTAGAATTTTAAACAAAGTATGACAAACTGAAACCCTAGTTGACTAAAAACCGATGAATCATTTTTTTTGAATTCACTTAAATATAGTCTAGTAAATGTTTAACCCTAAATTTATATGTATCAATATAGTATAGGATTGCAAATATATAAATGAATAAGCACAAGGGTGATAAATAGATATATAACAAGCCAATTAATTATCAACTCATATAAATAATATTCGAATTTAAATGTTGAGATATGCTAAAAATTGAATGTATAACTATCAGTTGGTATTGAAATAAATTAAAAATAAGAGCAAATAATTTTTTACTATGTGCATGTGGATCTGATATGGAATAGGTTAGAAGTAGACTATATCTAGATTCTAGATCAATTATCAGATTCTATAAATATATACTTTATGGCCTCAAATGCTTGTGTTATATTTGAATGGTTACATCGATACACCTATCTAACCTAGACATAAGTGTCTAGTAAGGAATATTGATTAGACCTAAATGTAAACACCTAGAACCTTATAGGGTTTTTATCACCTTTTATTTGGTGTACTCAAAGTTGATTCATAGGTTGTTACTCTTTGTCAAATTATCAAACCATAGTTCTTCATCTTCATACTCATTGTGGGTAAAATGGGTTAGTGGGCACATAATGTCAAGCTACCCCAAGTATCCCTTTATTAATAGGAGATGCATACACAACCAATATGATGAATAACACCTTATACTTAAGTATTTATTCCCTATGTGTTGGTTTGTGTGTGCATAAGGATGCATTATGTGATAACCAAGTACGTAGAGTGACCTAACTTGTAATTTGGAAAATGCGGCTTATAAAATGATCATACAATACTTCAAACCTATAGTAATACTTATCTTATAACTAATATTGAAATAGGTATGATTAGGGTATATTTGCTCACTTGAATTGTTGGAGTGATTTTGGTTTAGTTACCTTGTGATTTTATAGGTGAGTTATGAGTGAGATTGATAATGCATATATACTAATCCTTTCAAGAAACATATCATATTAAAGAACTTAAGCTGACCATAAGGACATGTTAAAATTTAAAAAATTATGACTTTAGGGCACTAAACACTTAGTTTGGCACATGACACTTGCATCTATATAAGTAATTGGATGGGACACAACTATCTATGAAGATAGAAAATAGGGCTCCAAACTTGAAGAGGATGATAATAAGAAAGTTTATAGCATTTTTAGCATGATAGAAGGTATGCTAATCATTATAACATATGGTTAGACTAATGTCATGACCCAGTCTAAATTTTTTTATTTTGAAACAATGGTTATCTTTATTGACGTGGTTATTTGCACTTCATTTATATGTTGTTTGGTTATGTTATCATAATATGTATTTTATTTTATACATGGTTGATTAGCCATTACATCATTATTATGAAATGATAGTGTTACATTTTCATATTTTAGTTGATTATTTTAATTTATTATTACTTATTTATATTCATTATATATATTTAAGAAAGATACTATCGGTGTATTCTTTGACGACTACAAGGTTTTTTCATGATTTGGGCTTGATGGGTAGATTTTAGTTAGCAAGGTTGTTATGTGGTAGTGAACTTTAATTAAAAATTGAATATTAAGACATGAGTTCCCATGTGACTTTAGTTGTGTTGTGGTGTGACTACTTTTTGATCCATTACCTTCTTTTCCTATTATAATTCTAGTTCTTTGTTCGATGTATTGCTATGTGTGGAATTGGTTGTGTTAGTAAACCTATGACATCTAGTATGAATTTGATTTAGTGGTGTAGTATCATTATGCAATTAAGTTAGAAGACTATTGTCTTTGATAGGGAGTCATTTTCACTTCTTCATTTTATTTCCTTTTTGGATTTCCTTGTTATCAATTTTAGCTTAGGGTAATATGGAATTCTTATTGTTCTTGGGGTCTTTGTGGTCAATTTAAATTATTTTATTATTGGTCACTTGGACCCTAGTCTTTAAATTATAGTTATGGTTCATGATGGTTAATGATGGCTTAACTCAAAAGATATTATACATGGTAATAATTCCATGAGTTTAACTTAAGGATGTGAAGTCGATTATTTTTGATGTCAAGGATTTTTGGATGTTTTATTACTACATGGAAACTTTGGGGGAATGTATAGCTAAACTAAAAACCTAACTACCTCCATGGAATTTTTGGAATCTAATCCACCATTACTTGTTCTTCAGAGCCTGAATGGCTCCAAGGAAAGTCATGGTAGAGTAAATTCATGGATGACCTATCATTTTTCACTATAATAATGAGGGACATGAGGAACAAAGAGTTTTCACCCAAATTTTGTTGTTCCATAAGTCAAGGAATTCTAATGGGAAGTAGCAATGGTTAACAAAGTTTTAAAAACTCATCTTGACACAAAGGAGAGAACATGATGTTTGTGCATGATATATTATAAGGGTTATGCAAGGAAAGAGGGGCTACTATTGAGACAAGGTAAGTAAGAACTATTGGTAATCCTCCATGAAAGTAAGTAATATAATTAGGTTTTTTTATGGTTTGAGTTAAGGAAAAATGTTTTTGTGTGAAATGTACACTATAATATGCTCTTATGTTTTTTCATTATTTTTTCTTTTTTGCTAAAAAATGTATTTTTGTATGTTTTGGATTCTACCTAGGATGATTAAGTAGTCTTCTAGCTTTTTTGGGTTTTTATATTTTTATATACATGTGGTTAAAAAATGAACAATAAATGTTCATGCATGGAATGAGATGGTGATGAATATTTTAAAAATCATTCTAGTTTTTAATAATTATGGTTGTCTCTATTTTATTATTTCATTGTTGTGGAGTATTTTTTTTTGTATAGGAACTTGTAATGGAAGACATGACCCTATGAGATAAACTCCACCATCAAGATAATGGTTGGAGGTGGGTAGGACTGCTTACTGATGGATCATTAGATTGGTTGTTTGGGATTTAGAAAGTCATGTAAATTTAGATGTTATTTTTAGTGTTATTTAATGCATTTGATGATCTTACATGGTGATGGAATGATCTTTTGTATTTTATTTTGGATACATGCGGGCTGGATATATTGGATTATTCTAAACATTTACATTGTAATTTTTTTAAAGATAAATTTAGAGTGATTCTAAAGTTTGTATGTGCATTGATGTACATGAAAAATTGGTATTTTGGATACATCATTCTTTTACATCCTTTGGTTTACTTTTTAAAAAAATTATATTTGCACATAATATTCATATTCATATTCTGAAGGTCTCAGTTATGACATTAAAGTATTGATTAAGTACATTATAATTACATAAAAATTCATTTTTATTTATAAATACACTTGTTATGAAATTGTATTTCATTATACATGTTGTATAAAAGGGTTGTGCATGTATATTTGATGTTATATCTATTCCAAGATTTGTCATTTTAATCCAAAATTATAGGTAGGTCCTATATTGTGAATATTTGAATGATGTTAGATATTATTAAGTTTATAAAATTTAGGTAACAAAAGTTGGATTCATTAACAAAAAATTCATGATTGAAGGATTGTTTTAAGTTGGAAATTTATTTGTGATTATATGTAGTCATTGTGGAAGGAAAAATTTAGACACACACACACACACACACACACACACACACACACACACACACACACAATGATGATTCTATGGAATTGATTTATAATCCTTAGCTAGTTATCATTGTGTATTATTGATATGCATGTTTTTGTTTCAATATTGTTTCATTCGATGCTTGGCTATATTTAGTAATAACCTACCTTATTCTATGAATACTGGTATGAGTTTGGTTAGAGTAGATAATATTACTTCCTATCTTATCCATTGATTATGTTTACTACTTGATAATTAAGTAAGACAATATTTTTACACAATTGGTACTTGTGAATTGTAATATGTTTTTTTCACTTGAAGGTATCGATAAAAAATATATTATTCCTTGTACACTTTTAGTCATCGAATGTCTAAGAAATTTTCTCTATTCTAATGGTTATTACATGTTTTTATAATGTAAATACTTTTTCAAGTAATGAAATAATATAGAAATAATAATGACCCATGTCTAATATGTTTCCATTTGATTTTAATATTATTTTAATTTGATTTTTATTCTAATTCAAAAATATAAAGTATATGCTAAATATTTCTATGTTATTTTGAAGTGTCCAAGAAATGGTGAAAGAAGAATTTATTTCCATGTTATAAATATGTTTACATAGTTGACTATAAGTGTCTGACAATGAGCGTTATAAGTGATTGAGTTATTTTATCTCTTCATACTTGTAATTTAAAAGGTGATGGAAATAGTTTTATGATGGTCATTATGACTAATATAGATAAAAGTAAGCATATGTCTTGGTTAGGAATTGGTATTAATTGTTGGGCTTTAATCTTTGGAGATTAATTGATTATTTCGTTATTTAAGAATTTAAGGATTAAATTGAATATTATCACTATAGATTAGTATATTACTCATGAATTATGATAAGAACATCATAAGGTTTATTTGTGGAAAATAATTCTCTCATTTTTATAATTTTGGGTTCCACTCATATTTCTTTGGTAATCATCTGATTGAATTCATCTAGCTGATTTTTAAAATACATTATAACATTTATCTAAAAGTGTTTTAGGGTTCATTTATTCCTTGATTTAGAAAAATGATGAATGTCTCCATTTAGGGGTAGTTGAAAAACTTATTACATTATAAAATTTTAATCGTTTCCAAAGATTAAATATTTCATAAATAGTAATGCACTTATATGAAATATAAGTATTAGTGTTATTTTGGATTATGAACAAAGATTAAGGTTCAATGATTATCAAACTAGGGGTGTTTGTTAAATAGAACATATCTTGTGTGAATAGAGTCATTACCTCCTTTCAATTTTATTTGGGTTGGTTAAAATTTTAAAATAATCCTAATGTATTCCTATGATGTCCACTTGGAACTAGATAAAAGGATGTTTTTGGAGGAAAAATAAAAGTAATGCCCTTAATGAAATTTATCTAACAAGTTGTGAGTTTAGAAGGAAGTAATTAATGCACTACTCACTAGTTATTTTTAAATATAATGTGCTAATTTCAAGTAAAATTAATGTGAAATTAGCAAATCCATGCCCATAAGTGCAATGAAAATATCTTGTTGGGATAACATCATATAGATTAGAAGTAATTTGTTAAACAACTATCAAGATGTGAATTAGTATTCAAGAATAGGTTTTTATTTTATTTTTATTCATACTTATTATAAGGAATGTGTATAAATTATTCCAAAACCTTTTATGAATATGGTGTTATTTATTTTTTAGTAAGATTAATAACATATATTTGTGGTATGGAATTTAAAATCCTAATAAAGTAGTGATTTTATTAGTTTAGAAACTTATGACTACTTATTGATGTTACCTTTACAATGTGATGAGTAATGATGATATTGATAATTAATATTATATTGTTTGGTTAATCTTGTGTTTATATATTGATACAATCAATTATATATTATAACATTCCTTCGAGACTATGCAATTTGTAAATTGTGGTCAGTGAAGTAAGGACTCTTTAAGGTTGAGTTCTAATAAGTTGGTCTTATTTGAAAGATGACTTACAAAGATATGTTTAGGTTTAAATCTATAATATTATGATAGTAAAATTATATATCATGATCTTAACATATATAAAGGGGTAAAATAATTTCTCATAAGATATATTTAAGAGGAGTTAATCCTAAAAAAATCATATTTCATAATCTGATAACTAAACCTAATTATACTTAGGTTTGAATTACTATAGAATTATGGTTTTTTTAGTTGGTGTATTGGGAAAATTATATAAAGTGTCACATTCAAAAAAATTAGGTTCATCTCATTGGTATTAGATAAAGGTTATTTCTCTAGGGAACTTTTTGGAATATTTTCTAATCTTTATGCTACCCTAATATTTAAATTATTAACTCCTCAAGATGGTTATAGTAACATCAAGAGGAATTTCTAACCATAACCATGGAAATGTCAAACTTAGGAGAGGCAAAGGTGTAAATAGAGTTAGATGCCATGGCTATCCAAATATGAAAAACAATAGGGATAATCCTCTTAATAATGTGGATAGAAAAAATGAACTCTCTAAGGCTAAGGTAGTTGGATATAACTCAACTAACAAGAATGAGTAAGTGTTGAATAGAATTTTAAAAGACTTGAATGCCATTCAAGGTAATTTGGAAACCTATGAATGTAAGCTTAATAACCTCGAGGGTTTTCCTCAAGAAGGCTTGCATAGGATGGAAAATGATCAAGATGAGGAGAAAGTGCTCTAAGAGATACCTTTGGAAGTAGGAGACCTAATCATTAAGGAACTAAAAAATCTCCCTCCATGCACTTTTTTCTATGAATAATCTGATGATGTAGTTGATTCTTATATTTTACACTTATAAAAGTATTTTGACCTATATAACATGTCCTTGAATATTTTTTCTAGGGTGATAGCCTATCAATTGGCAGGTGATAATTCTCTATGGTGGAACCATATTTGTGCCTTGGAAGGGTACTAACATATGATCCTTAATTAGGATATTTTTTAAAGGTAGTTTAGGAAGGGGTATTTAAGTTCCAAATTTAAATAATAGAACATAACTACTTTTTAGATACTAAAACAAGAAAATGTGTCTGTCACGGAATATGAAAATAATTTTTTGAATTTGATGTATCATGTAAATTATATGCATGATGAATATACTAAGGTAGTTAAGGCCAAACTTAGAATAAATAAAATATTGATGCATGATTTCAATATGACCAATCCTAAAAAATTTGTGGATGCCACTGAGTCAACTCATAAGGTAGAAGGGAAATAAAAGTCTCAGTAGAAAGCAAGAGGGGATTTTAAGAAGAATAGACAATTGGGAAAAATTAAAAATATCCCTCTTTGTCCTAAAATTTTAGTAAATTAGATATTAATGAGTAGTTCAAAAGAATTAATAATGAATTTATTAAGTTCTAAGGGAATAATAAATATTTTAAGGCTTAAAACTCAATAAAACAATGGTGAAAAAATAGAAATCATACTCAAAATAGTCAATGTGGACTAGACATAAGAGTTAACACCATTCCTATGTCACCATTAAGAGTTGTAAAATTTTGGTAATGTGGTGAAAAACACTACTTAAAGGACTATTAAAAGATAAAATTTGGGAAATCAACAAATTATAGGGTTAATTTAGCTATTGGAAATCAAAATGTTAATTTTTAGGTTACTATAATTGAAATTAGAGGTAGCTTATATGGTTTCAATATGTCCATTTTTATTGATGTTGGTGTTATAAATAGATTTATTTCACCTAATGTATAACATAAATGTAGATTAAAACCTATCCAATCCATAGAAGGATGGGAGGTTGAGTTTAGTATAGGCAAAAGGATGTCAATTTTGAAATGCCTAGAGTAAGTGAAACTCAACTTAGGTGTTTTAAAAACAAATGTGAATATGTTTTTATAACCTTTTAGGTATTATGATCTCTTTTAGGTGATTTATAAGTTTTAGTAGCACAAATCAACACTTGAATATTTTGATAAAGTTGTACATTACTTGATGATTCGATAAAAAGCATAAAAATCTAAGGTATTCATAAAATTAAAGCAAAACAGTTACTTTTGGCTCTATAGTTGAAAAAGTTTGTGCACAATAGTTGTAAATTAAATTTTGTCTAATTTTAAGAGTTACCCAAATATAAGGAATAATTTTACCAAGTTTTTAAGTTCTTAAATGAATTTTTTAGACATATTCCCTAAAAACTTCATAGAGTTCCTCCTAGGCATGAATTTGATTTTTCCATTAATAATATGTCATGAGTAGCCATACATCTAAGGATCCATATCATATGAATGTAGTATCCCTACAAGAATTAAAAGTTTAGCTATAAGAAATTTTAAATAATGGAAACATTAGACTAAATGTCTCTCCTTAGGGTGATCCTATTGTTTTTGTGAAAAATAAGGATGGAACACTTAGGCTATGTGTTGATTACCACATGCTTAATAAGTTACCAATAAAAACTAGTTATCTTTTGCCAAGGATAAATGACTTGTTTGACTAAATTAAGGGAAAAATACTACTTTCTAAGAACAAATTAAGATTAGGCTACCATTAACTAAAAATTAAGGAAGATGATATCCATAAAGCAAGTTTCCATGCTTGATATGTTCATTATGAGTTTATAGTAATGAGTTTTGGTTTAATAAATGCACCAACTGCATTTATAAACTTAATGAATAGTGTATTTAGGTATTATATGGATAATTTTGTTCTTATTTTCCTTGATGAAATGTTAATTTATTCTAATAACATGGATGAGCATGAGTAACACTTGAATTTAGTCTTTAAAAGTCTAAGAGAGCAAAGCTTTATGGTAAGATTTGTAAATGGGCCTTCTTTCAATCAAAAATCCATTATTTGGGTCACATCATTTCTAAAAATTATATTGTTGTGGATGCAACCAAGATAAAATATATCCAAGAATGGTCTAACCTTACAAACATACATGAATTATGCAAATTTATGGGCTTGATTAGTTACTATAAGAGGTTTTTGGAAAACATTTCTAGTTTGGCCAATCCTACAACTTCCTTAAAATACAAGGTTAAAAAGTTTGTTTGGATTTATATATGTTGATAAGATTTTAATAATATTAAATAAATGTTAACTAGAACACTTGTACTTACTATACCAGATCTTATTAGTAATGTTAAAACATGGGTTGATGCCTATAAAAAGGGTTTTGGTGGTATTCTTATGCAAGATGTCAAAGTTGTGGCATATGAGTCACATAATCTCAAGGATCATGAGAAAAATTACCCCATGCATGATTTAGAGATTGATGCTATTGTGAATTCTGTTAAGTAGTGGAGACATTTTATATTACATAAACATTTTAACATAAAACATAATCATTTCAGCTTGGAATACTTGTTTTCCTATGATGATCTCAATTCTCACCAATGTAAGTGGCTTGAAATTGCAATAAATTTTTATATGTACATTAATTATGTGAAAAGTAATTAGAATTATATTATTGATGATTTTAGATAACACATGTATTCTTATTATTTGTCTATTTTACAAGTAAATTTTAAAACTACTATTTTAGAACATCTTGATGATGAATTATGCCAAGTAAGAGTAGGATTAGATAGCGAGCCTTTAATCGAGAAATTTGATAAATTTTATATTGAAAAATATTACCTAGTAAGATATAAAAATAAAATTTATGTACCCAATATGAGAGACTTACTTAATTATTACTAAAATAAGTGTATAAAACACCTCATTTTGATCACATAGGTGTCACAAAAATAACTCATGATCTGAAAAGACATTATTTTTTATCCTAGATTAAAACATGGTGTTGTTATTTTTGTGGCTAGATGTCTAGAAGTCAATGAGTGAAAGTTGAAAATTATCATTTGGGAAGTTTTTTATACCCTCATGAAATACCACAAGGTAAGTGGGATATTATTTATCTTGATTTTGTTGCCATTTTTTTAGTGTCATGTAGTAAACATGATACTATTCTGGTAGTGATTGATAAATTAACCAAAGTTGGTCATTTCATTGCTGGTAATTTAAATAATGATGATTCCATGTTTTCATAAAGATTTTTAAAATATATTGTATGGTTACATGGTATGCCAAAAGTAATTATTTATGACAAAGATAATTTTTTTACATCAAGATTCTTGTGAACTTTGACAGTGGCATTTGGGGCAAGCTTGAATTTTAGTTCTACATATCATACAAAAAATGAAATGTATAATTTAATTATGGAATACATGTTATGAATTTATGTTATGGACCAAAATTCCAAGTGGGAATATTTTCTACATTATTTTGAATTTTCTTATAATAGTACTTACGATTTCATAATGAATATGGCACCATTTGAAGCTTTATATGGGAGAAAGTGGAAAACTTCTATTAGTTAGGATAACTTTGAAAAAAATGATATTTTTATGCCTAATGTAATTAATCAGTATGATAAAAAAGAAAAAACTCATTATTAAAAGTATAAAAGCTACCTCTAATAGATAAAAGAGTTATGCAAATACAAAAAGATCACCTCAAGAATTCAGTTTGGGTGATAATGTATTTTTTAGAGTTAGGCCTCATAAAAGTTTAATTTAATTTGTAAAATGCTCAAAGTTAGTTCCAAATTTTTTTGGACCTTTTGAAATCATTGAAAAGATTGGTCTTGTAGCTTATCGGTTGGCCCTTCCTCCTTGTATGTCTAGGATTCATGATGTTTTCCATGTGGCTTTCCTTAGGAAATATATATTTTATCCTACTCATATTTTTGATCAAAAAAAAATTATAGAATAAGAGAAGATGAAATTAGAACTAGTGAGGATCATAAACCATCACAACATTAAGCTAAAAAATAGAGATACTCAACAAGTGTTGGTCTAGTGGGATCCACTTATCAAAAAGAGTGGTACATTATAAGATGAAAGTCTTTTCATGCATCATTACTTGAAACTATTTTATTAATCATTAGGAAAAATTAATTTTAAGTGGAAGAGGATGTCACAACCCAGTCTAAAACTTTTTATTTTGAAGTTGTGACTAGCTTTATTGACATGGTTATTTGTACTTCATTTATATGTTTTTTTGTTATTTTATCATAACATGTATTTGACCAGATACATGGTTGATTAGTCATTACATAATTATTATAAAATTAATATGAAAATTATCATATTTAAATTGATTATTTTAATTATATTAATTATTTATATTGAGGATGGATATTATTGATGTTTTATTTGATGACTATGGGGTTTTTCTATGAGCTAGGATTGTTAGGTGAAGTTCATTTGGAAATGTTATTATGTGTTATTTTAATTTAGTTATATAGTTAATAATGAGACATGAGTTCCCATGTGACTTTATTTGTGTTATGGTGTGACTAATTTTTGAGTCATTGCCTACTTTTCATGACATCATTCTAGTTCTTTGTTTGGTTTATTGTTATGTGCAAAACTAGTTTTATTAACATATCTAATATGAACAAGGAATGTAAGATGTGATACTATTATTGTGTTATTAATATATAATCAAATCTAGATAAATACACTAAACACTAACACCTCTAGCCTAGACACTAGGGAGAGCATAGGTAAAAAGCATGTATAAGAAACATAATTAAAACATAAAAGCAAACCTTCTTCTACGTTCCTTGGAGCTCCAATTGGCCTATATAAATGGATCTATTAGTGTTTTCATAAATAAATATTTATAAATGGAGATTTTTAGGCTTCACATTTCCTTGGCACCTTGGTTTGGTTGCTTGGCTCATGAATTTGGTATAGTAACATTACATGCAAGGGTTCTTTGCATCTATTTGTACATTATATATAACATTACACCAAGATATATCTAAATATAAATGGGTATGGACTCATATTTATAGCCTCAATAATTAACTCTCATTCAAGGTGAGATAAGTTTGAGCTTAGACAAAATCCAGTTGAGTTAAAATTTGTCATGCAACTATGACTTTTAGTTACTAATCATAGTTCTCAAATGAGATATTTTGGGATATTTTGAGATATTTTGATAATTAATAAATGTAATGATGAAAGGATTGATATTTTTAATTTTGGAATTTATAATTTTATATATTCATTAATTTTAAATAGATAATTCAACTAAGCATTTAATTTGGTTTAACTAATTAATTGATTTTAAATAGTCTTCTTTCTCTTTTAAGATTTGATTAAGTGCCCCACTCAATGGGTCCATAGTCCAAATTTAAATTTTTTATTTTTGGAAGAATGTATGATAAGGTGGGGAGGGGGGGGTTAATTATTTCCCTTATAACAATAATTCAATCTCTCTTTTGCTTCATGAAACATTATTCCAAACACATACATTAACCAATTCATAAACAAATATCCACATAAGCATACAATAAATATACACAATAAATATGTTGGAAAAAATCATGGGGAATAAAGCCCACTAAAAGAAATCTTTTAATATATTCATATAAGTAATTAATTAATATTTAGTGAGGCACCAACCCTATAAGGAGTACCAACCCCTCAGTAGTCAAGCAACAATTCTACTAGACCTTTAGCAAGCACCAACTTACAAGGAGGAACCATCCCCCTAGGTGAATCATCACCAAATCAACCAAATATAACCTATGATAACCTTTATACACCTATTCATCACTAGCTAATGATGAACACCTTATTTTTCTCTTCACATTCTTCTATCTCTCTCAAATAACCTTTTAAGCCTTTTCTCTCAACTAGCCCTCTTCTTGACAGATTTATGTCGTATGACATTGATCATCATCTATAGAATAATTTTTAAAAATTCATGAAATATTAAGCACACCTATATAATTATCTTAAATCCCTATAACTAGTTTCCAAACTTCTATTTCATTTATTTATTCTCTCAATATTCTAACTAGTCAAAATATGCCTATTAGACCTTATACTTGACTCTTGATTACACATACCTTGTTCAGAAATAAACATTTAAATAATTGTATAACCCTTAGAATATATTTTGAAAACATTTATAATGATAAAAAACCACTAAATAGGTTGGCTACCACTCATAATGACCAAAACCACCATTAGGCCTAAAGGAGAACTAATGTAATTAGGCCTTCTCAAAGCACACATTTCACCTTGACCACCTTGGAACATATTGAGAATAAATAAATTGATTAAAAACTTTAAAAACAATTAAATTATGCCCATGATAATCTCACCTTATTTACCCAACAAAATTTAGCTCATTTCACTCTTTGAACCACAACATTAGGCCTTCTTACTATCAGAATGTCTACCAACCAAAACTAAAACACACAACCAATTTTATCAAAAGCCCATAGTTTAAATAAATATATATCATAAATTAATTAATTTTAATCACCATTTTATTGACACACTAAAACATAGGTCTTAAATCCTCTAACTCACTCTTGTAAGATGACCACTTAGAATTGCCAACTGGCTTTAAAACTCAGTCATGATCATTTGACCACCAAAATTTGTAAAGAAACATTTAATGACTCTAAATTCACTGATAAAAACCTAAAATAACATTATAAAATATTCATTTTCATTATAATATTTATCATTTATAAAATCACCTCAAACTCATCTATTTTAGAAGACTACTCATAATCTATCAAAGACTTCAAAACACAATCATAAAAACAATGACTTAAGACACCTGTAGAATCACTATCATGAAATTAAAATGGTTTTAAATTATTATTAATCATAATAAGATAAAATTAAAATAAATATATTATAGTTTTAAATGTCAATATTGGTCTTACAGACCAATCTCATGGCCTCACTATACATAGAACTCACTGTGTTAGACAAGTCAATTTCAAAGAAACTTTCTGCCATACACACTCATCTTAGAATATTATATATAATATGTATATGCATTATATGTTTTTTAAAACAACCTAGGGTAATTATATATATTAATAATTCATGGAAACACATCCCTAATCTCAATCCCACTTCTGCTTGGTTTTTCTCATTATCTGTCTCACTAGGTCTTTTAGTAATAGGACAACTTCCATGGCCAATTTAGTATATTTAAAGTATTAAAAATGATAAAAAACCACCATGTGAATAATATATAATTATAAATATATAAAATATATACACTTAAAAATATTGACTCAGTCAACATTGTCTGTAATAGCAAATTTTTGATAAATATGGCTTTTCCTTTAGGATCCACTTACTCATATTGCATAAAAATTCAACCAAAGGTTACCTAGGAGAGTTAAATAAATTATATAATAATTAAACTATGTCATCCAATCAATTATGAGATTTTTATATCAATATCTTCCATATTGGGTCATTATTCAAGTTTTAAGACACTAAAAACTAGTTTTCACTCTTAGAAACCATTGATAAAGCTTAGGCCCTCAACCTAGAAAGTAATGGTAGGAAATTTTAGATAGGACCCTTCCAAAACTACCATGAAATTATTGGATCCTCATGTAAAATTTTTACATGTAAATGAGCACAATAAAAACTTTCTCAAGTCTACAACACCTCATTCTAGTGCTTAATAGACCTTAACTTTGCTTTTTATGCTTTTTAATTCAATAAAAAAATTGAAACATCATGAGAAATATTAAAACAACCTCTAAAACCTATAGTAAATATAACATGATCTCTATCATCTTGGAAACTAAACTTGACCCCTCATTAGACCACATTAGGTCTCTTTGCATACTAGGCCTATACATGTAAGCTACACTTAGACATTGAACCCACATTAAAATTTATTGAAATTCTCTAAAAACATCATAATAATTTCATAAAACTTGATATCATGCTCACACACTACAAAACTTCTTCTCACAAAACTCAGATTGCTCACCTCATAATGCTACCAAGCCTATGCCTTCTCACTATGTCTCTTCATGCAATGACTAAGCCTCAAAAATGATATTAGAACTCTTTTGAAGACTTATTTGCCTCATTATCATTATTATACTAATTTATACACTATCTCATGCCTTTATTGACTCAATTCACCAAGATCCAATATGATTCATGCATACACCTTCTCACAGGGCTAGACTAGGCTTCTCAAGACACCTAGTACTCAAAGACTTGAAATAATAAAAGATAAATCTCAATGATATAAACTAGAAACATTATTTAATAAATATTATATGAATACAACACTATTCTCAACAAGATCATGATATGACACTTCTCCTCAATACTAGTGCTCAACAACATGCTTACCTTGTATCTTAATCTCTGACCTTAAAACATGTCATGAACCTTAGAATAATTACCAATTTTCCTTAAAATTATCTCTCAATAGAGAGATAATAGGTTACCTTAAGATTATCTCTTGTCATAAGACTTCCTTATCACATACCACTTCACTATGCATGAGATCAACTTTGACCTTAACATTAATGGCATCCATCTTGATCTTGACATCAATGATAACATAAATTCCACAAAACCAACAATAGGAACATACCTAAACCATCTCTCCCTTTGTCACTGATAGAAAACACTCAAACAAAGATAATAAATCTCCATCTCCCCAAGCTAGATCTTCTTCAAACTAACCTTTCTTCCAAACTAGAACTTTTTCCCCCTTTGACATTAATGACATAGGGTAATCTCATCAAAACTATCTAATCCTTGGACTTATAAAAACTAAAAACACACCTTTTATTATTCAAACAAGACATTCTCCCTCTTTGACAAAAAATCAACACACATAAATACTCCCCCTAAGCTCATTCATACCTCAACATATGAACAACACTTCACTATCAACTATCGAAGAAGGAACTCCATTTATTTTGATAAAACATCTATAAACCAATATGAACCACTTCTCAACATAGATATTCTTTTTAACTCATGAACCAACTAAAAGTATCCCACTTAAGCCAATAATTATCCATGATTCCACTTACTATCTGAGTGCTTCCATGAAGCCTAATGGAGTCACCTTCTATAGGGTAATAAAATAAAAGAAATGTAGAAGATTCTTAGATTTCCATATTCTCACTAGACTGAAATTTCTTCATGATCCTCTTAGGCTCGAATAGCCTCTTTGGCTTGACCTCTTCAATCTCTATTTAAACAACATCCTAACTTGGTCTATTTGTCTTGACTCCTTCATCAATAACCTAAGCTAATAATGAGAACTATTATCACTCTTTTACATTTAAACTATGCTCTACCATGGTAAATAGTCCACATGAACCTATAAACTAGTCATCATTCACCTTATCTATCTTTGGTTTCCATTCACTATTTTATCTTCTTTCTTCACTGTAGGGGCCTCAACCTTCTTGTTTTGACTTGAGAATCCATAATTATAAAATATTTCACCTTACTTTTTTCTTGATCTAAGGAATCCACTTTAGTTAAATACCTAACACATTCTTCTTCTTTAGCCTTTAGGCTTGCAATCACAATCTCAATTTGAGTCTCCACCTATTTGAGTATTTATTATTGTTCCTTGGATTTTTTGCTCAATCTATCTACAAACAAATTGATTTGTTCCTCTTAGTCTTTGAAAAGAGACCTAATCACCTTATTCTTCTTCTTCATCATCTTCAGTTCTTTTAGAGCATTCATCAACTTAGGCTTAAAGTCTACCTCGTCTTACTCTTCATCTAAATCACCAACAATACCTCCAAAACACATAGACTCTTCTTGATTTGAATATATTTCTTCCTTAGCCAAGAAGATAACTTCATTTTCATTAGGACTAACACCTTCATGGTCACTCTCAGAATCACTTCTATCACTCATTAGATGATATGCAGTCTTCCTTATTGTAAAAGATTATTTTATTCTTGAAAGACTTATTCTTATCATCATACTTTCTAAAACTTTTCTTTTTCTTATCAAACCTATAAGACTTCTTGTCATCATAATGACCTTCATCATTATCTTTGAATTTATTACCTTGTGTCTTCTTCTTCTTTGACTTATTTTTTGACTTGAATGTAACTTCTTTCTTTGTAAGTCTTCCTTCACTTGTCCTCATCTCATAGGTTGTTAGGGTGCCATGAAGTCCATCCATCTCTATCTTGTCTAGATCTTGAATCTATTCAAAATTAGACACTTTAGAATCAAACCTAAGAATTATATATCTCAATACCTTTTGATTAAATTTAGACTCTTTCATTTAGGCCTCTTATTATGTTGACCACTGCATCAACTCTTAACAGGTAGGCTACAATATTTTCATCTTCATTCATCCTTAAGCTTTCAAACTATCTTCTATGGGTTTGTAATTTAGCCAAATTTACTTTAGAGTCTCCCTTATGGATAGTCTTCAACTTGTCCCACATCTCTTTTTTTGACACACAATGCATCACCTTCGCAAGTTCTTCCTTTGATAGGCCATAAATAATACCATTCATTGCTTTTGAATTATTGTCACTAGCCTTCTTACTTGATACATATATAGGAGAAATATAAGGTGCAATATATCTATCCATAAATTATTTCTAAACATCATGAACTTGAGACATCAAATATTTTATAATCTCAAAACTACAAAAAACATAATTATATCTAATGAACAATGGATCCTTACTTATAGAGAAACCACCTTGTGCTTGACTAGTCATATTTGATTGCTTAGGATCTCCCTTAGGATACTAGATCTACTTCAAAGGAAATAATCTGATACAAATTATTAAAATCATATATATTAATATGGGGGTTAATTTGTTTCCATTTAAAAATCATTTAATTTTTGTTATCTTTCATGAAACATTCATTTAAACACATACATCAACCAATGCATAAACAATCATCTACATAAAAATACACCATAAGAAAAAAAGAGATATGTTATAAAACCTCATTGGGAATAAAAAATTAAAACATAGGTTTAAATATATTACTATAAGAAATCAATCAATATTTATTGAGGCACCAACCCCAAAAGGAACACCAACCCCTCACTAGTCAAGAACCAACTCAACTAAGCCTTTAGTAAGTACCAACTTGCAAGGAGGAACTAAACCCCTAGGTGAATTAGCATCAAATATACAACATATAACCTGTTATTAAAAATTTACACTTTTTAATCACTCAAATATTGATGATCACCTTTTTTTACTCTTCACATTCTTCTAGCTCTCTCAAATAGCCTATTAGACATCTTCACTCAACTATCTCTCTTCTTGACATATTTAGGTCATAAGACCTTTATCATCATATAAATAATCAATATTATAACTTAAATACATATTAAAAACACCTATATAATTGTATTAAATCCCTTTACCTGGTTTCTAAACTTCTATTTTATTCATTCTCTTAATATTCTAACTAGTTAAAATAGGATTATTAGACCTTCTTATACTTGACTCTTGCTTTGACATACCTTGGTTAGACACAAACCTTTCCATAATTGGATAACCCTTGGAATAGATATAAAAAAAATTAACATATAAAAGAAAAAACTATATATGTTGACCACCACTCATAAGGACCAAAACCATCATTAGGCCTAAAGGAGACCTAATGCAATTATGCCTTCTCAAAGCACATGTTTCACCTTGAACACATTAGAATATATCAAGCATATATAAATAGATGAAACACTTCAAAAATGATTAAATTATACCCTTTATAATCTCAACTTATGTTCCCAACACAATTTACCTCATTTCACTCCTTGAACGACACTATTAGGCCTACTAACAATTAGGCCTTTGTACTACTAAAAAGTCTACCAACCAAAAATGAAGAACACAACCAATTTTATCAAATAAACATACCAATAAATGACATTTATATAAAATATATGACCTAAATGTCATCACCATTTTATTGAAACACTATAACATAAGCTTAAAGCCTCTAACTCACTCTTGCATCATGACCACTCAGAACTGCCATCTAACTTCAAAACTCAATCATGATCATTTGACCACCAACATTTGTATAAGAATATTTAATGAATCTAAATTAAATAAAAATAACCTAAAATAACCTTATAACATATTAATGTGAATTATACTCTTCAAATCTAATTAAATCATCTCAAACTCATCTCTACTAGAAGACTACTTAGAATCTATCAAAGGCTTCAAAACATAGTCATAAAAAAATGACTTAAAACACATTTAGAATCACTATCATGAACTTATAATGGGTTTATATTATACTTTATCATACTTATTTAAACTTACAATAAATATATTATAGGATTCAATATCAATATTGGTCTTACAGATCAATCTAATGGCCTCACTGTGTTAGACAAGTCAGTTTAAGAGAAACTTTATACCATAAACACTCATATCAAAATATTATATCCAATAGTGATATGTGTTATATGTCTTTAAAAATAACCTAGTGTAATTGGATCCATATCTAATCCATGTCAACACATCCCTAATCTCATTCCCACTTTTACCTAGTTTTTCTCACTATCTACCTCATTAGGTATTTTAACGATAAGTTACCTTCCATGACCAGTTTAGTATATTTTAAGTATTAAAATTGATCATGAACCACCATGGGTATAATACATAAGTCTAAATATACAACCTCTATCTACTTAGTAGCATTGACTCGATCAAATCTACCTATAATAGTAAATTTTTGAGAAATATGGCTTTTACTATAAGGTCCACTTACTCATCTAATAAACCAATGCCACCTTGGGTTACTTGGGAGAGTTAAACACATGATAAAATAATAAAACTAGGTCATCCAATCCATTATAATATTTTTCTATCAATATCTTCCATATCGAGTCATTGTTAGGGTTTTAAGACACTAAAAACTAGTTTCCACTCTTAGCAATCCTTCATAAAGCTTAGACCCTCAACCCAAAAAATAATGCCATGAAATTTTATCTATGACCATTAAAAAAATACCATTAAATTATTATATATTCATGTAAAGGTTTCACATCTCAATGATCACAATAAAAACCTTGTCAAGTGTGTAACACCTCATTTTAGCACTTGAGAGACCTTAAGTTCACTTTTAATGCTTTTTCCTTAAATAAAAAACTTGAAAATTCATTATCACTCTTGAAACAACCTATCACACCTCTTTAAAATATAACATGATCTTTATCACCTTTGAAACTAAACTTGAACCCTCATTAGGCCACATTAGGTCTCTTTGCACACTAGGCCTATACTTGTAAGCCACACATAGACCTTCAACACACATTGAAACATATTTTAATACTCTTAAAACTTCATACTCATGTCATAAAACTTCATACCATTCTCACACATTTCCAAAATTCTTCTCACAAGCCTCAGACTACTCACCTCATCATGCTACCAAGCCTATACCTTCTTACTAGGTCTCTTCATGTAATGACTAAGCCTTAAAACTAATATTAGAACTCTTATAAAGACTTATTTGCCTTGTTCACATGATTAAATAATTTTATACACTCTCTCATGCATTTATTGACATAATTCACCAAACTTCACTATTCTTCATTCATACACGTTCTTATAGGCCTAGATTACACTTCTTAAAACACGTAGTACTAAAAGACTTAAACTCAAACAAGATAACTCTAAATGACATAAACCAAGGACATTATTCAATTAGGATTATCAATATATAACACTACTCTCAATAGTCTCATGCTATGACAATGATCCTCAAGGCTAGTGCTTAATAATATGCTTACCTTTTATCTTGACCTTGTATCTTAATCTTTGACCTTAAAATATGTCATTAGCCTTTAGAGAATTATTACGTTTATTTCAAATTTTATCTTATCATAAGACTTCTTTGTCACATACCATGTCACCATACATGACATCAAGTTTTACCTTGACATTAATGACATACATCTTGACCTTGACATCAATGACAACATCAATGCCACAATACTAACAATAGGATCATACCTCAACAATTATGTTTCAAAGAGATTAGGGGTGAATCTATGAGAGGTTATTATTGCATATGGGATAATCTCAAATAGCGATACCTCAACATGATTATAATCATTGATTAATGATGCATGAACAAATTTGGGACATTCAATGATTCTTAGGATTAATTCTCATTCATTTCTAGATGATCCCATATATGTGGGAAATACTAGGACATAATCACATCATTTGGATCCAAATCAACAAGCTTGTTGTGAAAAGGTCTATTCCTTTTCACAACCACTACATCCATTAATTTTTGAATGTAGTGTGATGTTCGAGTTGCTACTACATTCTGAGGCTAAGTACTACTAACACAACTTATTTAATTGCTCAAACAAGTGTCCCAGTGAGTCACCCTCAATTTATGTATCCCACCATGGAGTGGGGTTATTAAAATTCTAGGATATGATCCCTAGGTCAATAAACCCCTAAATAACTTGTGAGGAAGAATAGAGCTTCCACCCACAAGATAAGACACATGAAAATAAAAAAATGTGGAAGGATTTTAGGATCATCTTGGGATCACCTAAATCAATTGAATTTTAGGTAGGGCATTAACAAATTTCCTTTCACACTTTTGGAAAAAAGAAACAAATGCAAAGAGTGAGAATTTTATATCACCCAAGTTCCCTAAAAGGGATGGGGGGAGAGCATACATGTGACACTTGATTTTCCAAACAAACACTCAATCAACAAACATAAAAATGAAAAATCGTATGAGTATTTAACTAAAGTGAGAGTTCATTTTTAAAGCACCAAATAAAATATGTCATAAATTTTAACCCAATGGTGTTGTTTGAAAACTTTGAAAGATGAAAATGACTTAACTAAAATATTTTAAAAACACTAAATTCAAATGTGATTTTTGCAACTTTAAAGTGTTTAAATTTATCTTTTCTTTGTCTTTGGGTCCTACAAAAATGTTATGAAACACAACTATAACATAAAATAAAACCTTATTCTACCTTCCTTGGAGCTCTAAATGGTCTATAAAAATGGCTTGCTTAGATTGTGCATCAATAAATTTTTATTAACAAATATTTTTTGGCTTCAAATTACCTTGACACCTTAGTTTGGTTGCTGGACTCATGAATTTGACATGGTAACATTACATGCAAGGCTTATTTGCATCTATTTGTGCATTATAACATTACACCAAGATACATTTAAACATCAATGGGTATGGATTTCTATTTATAGCTTCAAGAATTAAGTCTCACCCAAGATGAGTTAAGGTTGAGTTTAGACTAATTCTAGTTGAGTTAAAAGTTTTCATATAACTATGACTTTGAGTTACTAGTCATAGTTCTCAAATTATATATTTTGGAATATTTTGAGATATTTTTACAACTCATAAAGGTAATAATTAAAGACTTGATATTTTGATTTTTGGAATTTCTATTTTATATATTCATTAATTTCAAATGGATAATTAAAGTAAGCTTTGAATCTTGTTTTATTAGTTAATTAATTTTGATTAGCCTTTTTGTTATTTTAATATTTGATTAAGTGCCCCATTCAATGGGTCTATATGCCAATTTGACATTTGTTATCTCACAAGGTGATTGGTGGTGAATCCACGAGAGGTTATTGTTTCATATAGGATAGTATTATAAATAGGGATGCCTCAACATGATTATAATAATTTATAAATGATGCATGGCCAAAATTAGGATGGTCAATGATTCCTAGTCTTAATTTGTAATGTTTGGTAAGAATTAGTCTAAAGTTTCATTGGAAGCCAGTTGTGGCTAGAATTGGGTGTCTACACCTATGACATGTAGTATGGATTTATTTTAGTGTTATGTTATCATTATGAATTCAAGTTGAAATATTGTTGTCTTTGACATGGATTCATTTTCACTTTGTCATTATATTATATTCTTAGATGCCCTTGTTATAAATATTATTGCTATGGATTTTAACTTTGGGTATGATGGACTTGTTATTATTCTTGGGGTCCGTGTGCTCAATTTAAATTATGTTATTATTGGTCCCTTGGACCTTAGTTTTAAAACTGAAATTATGGTTAATGATACTTATTAATGGATTAACTCAACCCACATTATTTATGATAATAATGCCATGAGTTTTAATTAGGGATGCCTAATCAATTTTTTATGTGTCAAGGAATTTTTGGATGTTTTATTATTACATGGAAACTTTGGTGGGCATGACTAGTGTAGACACCGAAAATCTACATATGATGGTTCCAAATCTTAAAATTCCCCTGGACCACCTCAAGACCCCCTTGGGCCCAACCATTGGCCTTTTGAATAACAACTAGGCTTAGTCTAAGTTAATTGACCTTTTGGATAAAACCCACATTTTAACCAACCTTGCCTTTGACCCTTGACTGTCAACGATCAGGGTGACCATTGATAGTCACCTTGACCATCAATGTCTAGGTTCCACTATCTAAACTAACTTATTTCATGATTAACTCCACCTTAATTTTTTATAATTAGCTCATCTAAATCTATGTGCAAGCCATTACATGCATGATTTATAATTAGAAAGCCTAGTTAACATCTTGTTGCACCTCTCCTCCTTGCCCATAAGAAGAGAGGAACATGAGGTGAAAATCCATCCATAACTATCAAGAGATTTTGTATTCAAAGCTTCTTTTATAAGTATCTTTTTAGTAAGATATTGATCCATCTATCACGTTAGAGAGTTGACATCCCTTGGATGATATCCAAGTGCCATTACTCTATTGAAATCATGTCAAACTCTATCAATGAGCCAATCACCTCAACCATTCATCTGACAAACCTTTTTAAAGCTAAGTATTTGTCTTCCATTATTCAATTACTTTGATTGTATTTCACAATCAACCTAGTACAAATCCATCTCCTAGAGTCACCTGTTATGATCTCATCAATCTAACTTCTATCAATCTATACCCAACACATAGTAACCATCAATGGTCAGTTTAACCATTGGTTGTCTATCCAACTACTGACAGTTTCCTCAACCATTTATGGTCACCTCAATAATTGATGGTCATACCAATCACCAATGGTCACTATGGAAAGAAATAGTAGCAAGATATTTTCATCCACTTACCCTCAACCAAATCCCACTTTCTTTCCATATTCCTATTCATAGACCTTCAACCTTTTTTTTGAACCACACGTGACCTACTTAGCATTAATATTGACTTTTTAATTGCTATATTTAGTCATTCTAGTCTATTTATTTATCAAATATTTCTTATGTTCAATTTCAATACCTTTTGATTATTGATGCAAGCACTTTATCTTATGTTCTATAAACTTAATTGTTTAAAATGTGTGGATTGATTGCCCCCAAGAAAGTTCTTGCTTTTGAGATCTATCTAGCACTAGAAAATCCACCCAACTATCTATCTAACTAATCATTTTTTAGTGTTATCTTGTTTGTATGTCATCCTCCCAAGTTAAAGAGGCTCTCTTCACAATCATCTGATTCAATGCATGCATAATCAAATAGGTTTTTCAACCATACTCATATTTCGTTTTTGTTTCTTTATTTCTCAAAATATAGGATGAAATTCATTGAAACATTCTAACACACCTAGTGGGACCTTGTGTCTTTACTTAGGTTTCTTCTATTTGCATCCATGTGCTCTTCACCCTATTATGTGATAATAAATAAATTTGAAATTTATTTTGGGTTTAAAGTCAACTACATCCATTGGTTTCTTACAATTTTAGCTCACTTAGTTAAAGTAAAGAAAAGTAATTCAATCATAGCATCACTTTTATTACAGACACTAAACCAAACCACCTTCATCAAAAAAACATAAAACAATTTGAGACAAGACACCAACTAGGATTTCATCACATAGTAGTCACCTTACCCTTTTCCCAATTATCCTACTTAGAGGTCATTATTAAGGAGAGAACCAACTCAACTATTTAGTTGAGTATAAACTCTATAAATTGGTATATATTAGTTAAGCACCTATCACCCTTATCACTATAGTGTGTGAAGTGAGGGGGTAGGCCCCAATACCAAGCCACTTATTGATTTCCAATATAGATCATTTTTATATCCTAAACATAACCTAAAACCAACCATAGACTTATTTTCTAGTACCTACTCTATAAGCTAATTTTAGTCACATAATTTCTTAAAAGCTTAAGGCATAAGCCAAAATAGAGACTAAAAAGAACTTTAGGACTTAACATACTTTTTAGAGTGTGATTGATTTCATTGATCATTTATTATCTTCTCTCTATTTGAGTGGTGAGATTTATTGTGTATTCTCTATGTATTATCTTATATGGTTCTAACTCTCAAGTAGCAAAGGAACCTAGTAGAACTAGATCCATCACCAAGACAATCAACCTCTTCTACCTCCTCATCTATGGAGTATGTTTTTAAACCAAAAATATCTCCCCATATTTTGAGAAGTCATTCTTTCCCTCAATAATATCCCTAAGGAGATACAGACTTTGCCACCTTCTTAGATAACAATCCTATGGCCCTTTAACATTATTTTAACACCATGCCTCACTATACCCCTGCTTCGATTCTAATTGTGAAACCACCTTAAGGCATGCCTTCCCACTTTATGGGAAACACTTTTATTACCATAGTCACCACCCAACCATTAACTACCCAAGCTTCTTCATCTACCACTAATCCCTTTGATACTACTATGTAAAACTAGCCTACCCAACCTACAAACACCTTTGTGCCTTCTACCCCTGCCAACAACTCCTTTACCTTAGAATTAACACAAGCACTATCCACCTATACTCCCCTCACCATGGGAATACCTAAAACTAGCATTGTCATCCTTTCTTTAGCCACCCCCAATCCATTAACCACTACCCCACTTCAAAATATTATGGTTTCTATACCTTCTACCCTACCACCAATCAGTATAAAGGTCATTAACCTTCTTTTGATCACCAACATAACCACCAATCCTACCTAATATGTTCTTATTAAACCAAACCTAGGTTACATCTATAACCCACTAGGGCATGTAACTCTACCTACTACCCAACCACCTACATCTACCTACCCCTACATATCTTCCACCTAACCACTGATGTCTACATACTAGTATGTGCCACCTCCTCAACCTCCCACCATGTATAAATATATTACCCAACCACCACAATAGTATGCACCTTACAACCTTCCAAGTGCACAACCTTAGATAGATATAATGAAAGTGATCATGGATAAAATGACTACCTTAGAATCATCCATTTTGGGGGCTCACAACATCCTATCATATGATCAAATCTACAATGAACCCATTCACCCATCGATCCCTATCAGACCATATCCTCCCAAATGGGAACTTCCCAATTAGTTTAAAATTAAGGAGGATCCCCAACATCACCTCAAAGTATTTAGGCATGCATGTTATTTGACTACCTATGATGATGCCCTCCTTCTTTGCACATTCCATAGGTCCCTATCCGATCTAGCATTAGACTAGTATAATGCCATAACTAAACACTCTCTCTTCTTGTTCACCTAGCTGAGCTAAATTTTCATGAATTAATTTTGGCTAAAAATCTCCAAAAGAGTTTACATCACTGACCTTTACTCTATCTAGCAATTTGATGATGAATCTATTGCTAATTTTCTAGCTCACTAGAGAAGCTTGATCAATCAACTTTACTTTTATTTACCCCAACCTAAATTGATTAAAATTTTTGCATGGTCATGTGCCAAGAAAATCTCTTCTACATTTCATGTTCAGAGTTTCATAACCTTTGACAAACCTTTTACCATAGCACGTAAACTATAAAATAGAGCCATCGATGAAGGAAAGTTAAAATTAAAAAATAAAAAATCTACCTCTAAAACTAATGAGGCCTCTTCATCTAAACCAAGAAACCAAACTAACATCAAGACTAAAATCAAGGGAACTGTGAATGTGGTTATCCTTAAAATTGATTCTTTACCATTTGTCAATCAACTAAGCTCCTTTACCTCCTCAAAACAAAATATGAGAAATCAAAATCAAAATAATTAAAAGCAATTTATTCCACTTGGGGAATCTTATGCTTCAATCCTAGAGAAGTTACTAAAAGCCAATATCATAAAACTTCCTCCCATCAATCCCCCAAAATAATTTGATTCTTCTCATCCTTCACCTAGATGGTACAACAAGAATGACCTATGTAATTTTCATTGGGTAGTGGGCATGACATTATTAGGTGTAACACTTTCAAGATCATCATCCAAACCCTCATTGACAAAGGGGAACTCACATTAGATAACCCTAACACACCCTTAAACCAAGCCCTAAAAATTTTCATACAATGTTTTCCCAATCATGTACCTACCAAAAATGAAAGCAAAAAAGTTGAGTCTTCTCATGATGCCCATACAATCAATATGGTTTTTGACACGCTCATTACTAAATAACCTACCACCCGATCAACCTATTCTTTTCCCTCTCCACTTATTGAGGTAGTGGAGTTATCTTCTCCTCTTTTGGATACCCAATCTAAGGAAGTAACATTTTCCCTTCCTCCATGTATTGATTTAGTGGATTCATTAACCCCTCCAATTGACATACGAGAGCAAATAACCATCACCACATTACCTTCTTCTTTGACTATCGACCAATTTACTTTCCCTTTTGAGATCATTCCCAAGAAATAAACCATCACACATGAACCTCCCATAGAGTAACCACCTATTCAAACCTTACATCCTTTGATTGATAAAAATTATGAGGTTACCATTCCTCTATCTCAACCTATGGGCTTATCTTTTGAGTCCACTAACTAGGAAATGAAACTAGTTTCTAAACCATTCTCTAGACTAGTTTAAAGATTAGAATTTGTCTCCAACCCCAGAATATATTGGGCCACTTTTTGGTAGTAACTAGGGCTCCTTTACATCACAAAATAGGAACCTTCAACCACCTAATTGATTGACTAACCCACCACTACAATTATCCAACCCATACCTTATCAACCAAACCAATAAAAACCTCTACCAACCCAACAATTTCTCAACCATCTAATTCACTCAAACCCCAAATAACCAAGTCACCCTCTCCAACCAAACAAACCAAAAACCATGACATCCTCCTTACATAAAACCTTAATCACCCATCCTTGAAATTGGAGATAACCTCACCAAACCCAAAAATCAAACACTAAGCCAAATAAACCAAGGAGGTAAAGCTACTAGAAGGCCAAACTTATACCTCCATCAACCTTACCCTCTATTTTAAGGCCTCATCCCTCTACTTTGATTAGGAATCCCATTATCTCAACCAACACCCAACCACATTTATTGGTTACACTAGCACACTTGCTTTCTAACACACCCATCTTCATCGAGCCATCAATAACCAAACTACCTACCTTGAAATCTCCTACCTCCACTTTACCAAATTCCACCATATAAAAAAAAAACAATTACCTAATAATACCATCATACCCAAACCTTATACCACTAATCTCTTTTCCAAAAAGACCTCCATCTCACCAACCAAGACCAAAACCTCTAAACCCTCTCCACCTTTAGTTAAACCTTACTCAACCATTTTTTAAAGGTTACTGTAAGCTTCTTGTTTGACCTTACCCCATATCAATCCATTTAAACCTCTTGATCTAAAACAAGTTTGGCATAATTACCACCAAGTGTGATCCTATCATAGGACACTAGGGTATGACATGGATAACTACAAATCTCTCCAAACCATTATCCATTGACTCTATGACAAGTATGACCTATCAATAGATGAACCTATCACAAGCTTGCTACCAATCCAATAGATGAAAACCACTACCCAATGGTTACCTACTCCCCCACTCTCACCTTAGAGTGATGAGGAACCAAACTAATTTCCTACCCCAACTCTTTCCTCTACTTATACTATCCATGTGGTCACTTGATCATATTCTTATTAGAATGATAAGGGTAAGGCCAAAGTGTGAATCCCATGGACATAACCATCTTCCACCTCTCAACTAGGTCAAAATAAAATACTTTCACCTTTAAACAAACCCAAGGTGTCTATCTTGGGTACCTCCCAATCTAACCCCTCTAAATAAATCAAGAGAATGGTGCTCAAACAACTTCACCAATCCTTGATGAAGATGAGTTTATATGATTTTATTTAAACTTCATATCATCATCACTAAGAAAATATAGAGGCATTACAATTAGTAGAGGTCCAAACTAAAGAGCCTCAACCTCTAGAAGCCTTTGTTGGTTCTCTCTAAATTTCCAACCTTATAGCCTTTAAGGATTTGTAAATACCTTCTATCCATCTTGATGACCTAGATCACCCTCTCTTTATTAATTCTTACATTAGCCAAACCTACATCAAATAGGTCATGATTGATGGGGAATCTAGTATTAATATCATCTCCTCCCATGCCTATGACTAACTCAACCTACCTAATAATGTCATGTCTAGAGATTCGACCATCCTTCAATCCTTTAATGACACCATGGCCACCTCTTTGAAAACTACTATCCTTCATATCCATTTAGGGCCTGATATACTCCTCATACTCTTCTATGTAGTGGAAGGTGAATTCTAATACAATGTTTTTTTGGGATGACCTTGGATCTCCTCCATGGGTTATGTCCCATCTACCCTTAATCATTACATTAAATTTAAGCATGATGGTTATGTTATCACTATACAAGCTCACCCAATCCCCTTTTTATCATGAAACATGACTTATTGACATAATGGCATACTCCTAACTCCATTTATCACAACCTTCATAGCCAAAAACAAGCCCTTAACCATGAAAGAGGAAGGCATACCTTATTATACCAATAAGGAATCAACTAGCTCATCCATCCCCTTTGATCACATCCCTAGCTTAGACCACTTGGAATCCACATTTCAACATCTTTCATTGGGGGAATATCTTCTCCCCACCCTTGACACTTTCCCTACTCCCCAAGAGTATGGGAAAATTTACCACCAAATTAGTTATGACCCTAATATCAGATCTATTATTCCATTTAGACCCTAAAAATATCAAACACATTTCATATATGGGGACTTGACAAATAACTTGATGCTTCTACCACCACCTCTTCACCTCAACCATTTACTTTCAGCTTCTCCTATCTAGAAAAATCAAGTTTTTCCAAGATATACCTCCATATTTATTATTAGAAAGGATAATCTATCAGATGATATGAGCATGGCCTAAATGAGTTGATTTCCATTGAAACCGAAAAGCCTCATGAGAAACACAACCTTAGTTTCATTCTACCCAATAAGAGAAAAACCAAACCACCCACCACCACCATTGTTGAGGAAGGCATCCCTTCCTTACCAACCTCTTCTCTACCTAAGTGTGAAGAGGACGACATCATCCCCCCAAATATTTTTTTCATCAACATGATCAGCCTTGGACCACTAACCTATTAAAAGGAAGGAGGGACTGTAACCATCCCTATGACCCATCTTGCGATGAAAGGAGATGACTCTCCTACCATTAACATTATTCAGTGCCAAGATGGTGACTCCATTATCACCTATCTTGGTGCCCTAGATTCTTGAATCTAAAAGTACTTACCTCTTAAGACTTCAACCATGTTAAATGAATCCAACATGGATATCAACTTGGGTACTTCTAACAATCCCCACATTGTCAAAACTGGCTAATCACTAAATTTTGAGGAACTTCAAGACCTCCTCCTTCCTTCAAGACCATAACATATAATTTTCTTGATTTTACCTTGACATGATTGAAATTAACCCCACTATTACCACATAGAACATAGTCACCTATCATGATGCCAAACCCATCAAGCATAAACTTAGATGAATGCACCCTCACATAACCCTTCTCATTAAAGAAGAGCTTCAATGTCTCCTATCTATAAATTGAATTCAACCCATTGACTATCCCCAATGGGTCTCAAATGTTGTTCATGTCACCAAAGCCATAGAGGGACTACACATCTATCTAGACTTTCCTTAACCAAGCATTGACCAACTATTTGATCTTACAGTCAACCATGAGATGTTATCTCTCATGGATGGATTCTTGGGTTACAATCATATCCTAATCACCACCAAATATCAACAAAAAACTACCTTTATCACCATATGGGCAACCTTCTATTATAGAGTCATACATTTTAGATTAAAGAATGCTGGTACAACCTACCAATGTGCCATGACTTATATCTTCCATGAGCTTATCCACAAGATTGTCAAAGATTATGTGGATGGCCTTATTAGGAAATCCAAATATCATAAGGATTATTTAACCATTATCATGATTATCTTTGAGTGACTCATCAATTACCATGTCCATCTCAACCCTAAGAAGTGTATTTTTGGGGTCTTATTAAGCAAAATCCTCGGCTTTATTTTCTCCCTTTAGGGAATTGAAGTTTATCTAGCCAAAATGAAATAAATCCTCAACATGCCTCCTCCCACCCACCTTAAGCAACTCTATAGTTTGTAGGGGAAGCTCTAATCCATCCATCACTTTATCTCCCAGCTCTTAGGCCAATGTCAACCCTTCCACCACCTTATGAAGAAGGAAATATCTTTTAAGTGGAATAATTACTATAAAAAATACTTTGATTCACTCAATGAATACCTCCTATCTCCACCAATCCTCACCCCTCCTAAGGATGACTAACCTTTCTACCTTTATATCTCTGTCACTAACTACTCCCTACGGGAAATGTTTTCTCATCAGGATAAACAACACAAAGAGTAATATTATACTACATTAGCCACACATTTGTAGAGTATGAGACTTGGTACACCCATACCATGAAACTTTGCCTAGCATTGGTATTTGTGGCCACTAAACTTTTTCTTTACCTTATTAATCACAAAACCTATCATAAACACTACCAACCCACTCAAGTATATACACTCCAAGCCATACCAAAACTAATGTATGACAAGTGGCTCATGATTTTAGTGGAGTTTGACCTTGAGTTCCTTCAGTAAAAGTCAATTAAAGGGAAAGTCATTATTGACCAATTGGTTGAAGCACCATTAACAGATAACCAACCTCCTCATCTTGAGATACCTGATGAGTCCATAACATCCCTCTCTTAGGTGGACTTCACCTACCAAGTGACCATGTTATTTGATGGATAAAGGTGTCAACATGGTGGGGGAGTTGGTATCATCTTTATTGCCTTTTATGATGAACCTATTCCTTTATACTTCAAGCTAGATTTTGAATGTACCAATAAGATGACTGAGTACGAAGCCCTGCTAATATCAAACTATGCTAGCTTTGGGAGTCAAAATGATAAACATCTTTTGTGACTCCTAGTTTGTGGTCAATCAAATCAATGGCTCTTACTAGTGTAATAATGATGTTTTGTAATAGTAAAAATAACTAGTTGACAAACTCTTAACATCATTCAAACACTACCATATCCAATCCACTCCATGATATACCAACAATTTTGTTGACACCATGGCTTCCCTTACCTCTCAAATCGCATCTACACCCTCTAAATCTAAGCTATCTATCATTATCCATAGATTTACCCAACCTTCTTATGTCAAACTAGATTCTCCCACCATTTTCATTATATAAGAAACACAACTTGACCTTTACTATCAACAAACCTTTGACTATCTTAACCTTTCTATCATTCCTTCCAATCTTTTGAATAATGTACAAAAATAATTTATTTAAAGTACCTCAAATTACACCATTATGAGAGGAATTATTTATAAACATGGATTTGATGGTCTCCTCTTCCATTGCCTATGCAATCATGAAACCTCTCATGCTTTCAAGGAAATGCATGATGGGGTCTATGGGGGACACTTTAGTGGCATCTTTATGGCTAAACACATCCTTCACCTTGGATATTAATAGCCTACCTTTAGCCAATACTATTGTGACTATGTGAAAAAATGTGTTATGTGTCAACAACATGCCAAATTTCATCACATACCTAGCTATAGTCTTCATGTATCCACATATTTTTGGCCCTTCTCATAATGGGGTCTAGACCTTATTGGTGATATTAACCCCCATTATTCATAGAGACACCATTATATCATCGCCATGATTGATTATTTTACTGAATGTGTAGAGGTTATTCCTCTAGTCTCAACCAAAGTGGATAAAATTGTTGACTTTATCAACCATCACATCATCTGCCATTTTGGTGTTCCTCACAAAATTATCATTGAAAATGGAAAATCCTTTAAAAATAAGAAATTCTAGGGCATTTAGTATTAATTTAAGTTTATCCTACCTTATCTCCCTTAAGTGAATGGACAAGAAAAATCCTTTAACAAAACTCTTAATAACATGATCACTAAAATGGTTAATGCATCTAGTCATGGGTATATTGTACTAGCATTCAAACCCCTACTCTTGCTACACCTTTTTCTCTTATATTTAGAGTAGAGGTCATCTTGCCTCTTAAAGTCCAAATCCCATCTCTTCACATATATATACATGATCTCATTTTTTAGGATGTTATCATCAAAACCATTTGGCCTAGCTTGAGCTACTTGATGAGCATCACTTAGCTATCCTTACCCATTTTCATGTTTATCAAGAGAAAATCAAGTGTCCCTATAAAAAAATCTTAGAGTATGATAATTCAACATCAAATACCTCATCTTAAATAAAAACCAACATATCACCAATATAGATAAAAGTTAGTGGGGCAAGTTTGCTTTTAATTGGCTTATACCTTATATCATAACCTATATGTATGGATCAAGAACTTACCATTTTTCTTCTCTCAATGGTAACCTAGAACCTAAGCACTTTAATGCTTTGCATCAACATCCTTTTTTTATTAAAGAAGATTAAACTCACCTTCTATCTAACTTAAGCTCATCCCTTACTTTTAAAACCAAATTCATTTAATTATTTTAGGGGCGACTGATTAAAATTGAATCATGTGATTATCCATCACAATCATTGCCTAATCTTGAATAATGGGTACCATGTCTCTACCCATGGCATGATTCTCATGGTACTTTTTGACCTTGTTCAGAAGGATAGATTCCCATGATTGTTTTCACCTACACCTCTTTACACCTAATCAAACTTTTTGTGCTTCTATTTTTAACTTCATAAAAGTGAACCCTTAAGCCTATATAATCATGTTTATGTTAATAAAAATCAAACAAGGAAAAAATAAAAATCTAAAGCAATAAAAATCATAGGTCATTCCTATCATTCATAGATTTCTCCGTTGAAGGACAACTATTGCAAGAATATTGAAAATTGATCAAACTAAGGTGGACTACTCCCTTTAAAGGACATATATCAAACACATTAAACAAAACATACATACTTAGACCACTCCCTTAAAGGATGGATGAGTAAAGCATTTGTTAAAACAAGCAATTTCTTGGAATCTTCCTACATCAATCAACTTCCCCAACCTCTAAGAAATAAAAAAGCAAAAAGCCAAAGAACCATTTTCAAGCAATAACAAAATCAAAATAATCTTGAAATCCACAATCATCTCTCATAAGCAAAATAAAATTGAAATCCACAATCATATCTCATGAGTAGACTTCATACAACAATCAGTCTACACTGTGTATGACATAGATTTGTTTATACTGACTCTTTGAAAACCTATAGAATATGCATGCTAGGCTCAAAAGAAGGTTCCATCTCTCATCCATCTCACCTTTATACACTATAATCAAGGGATGTTAGGCTCACTTGACATTATGTGATCAAGACACCTTTCTAACCAACTTAAAAACACTAATGTGAAGCATTCAAAGGGATTTAATTCCTTAATCTAGTTCAAATTTAGTTTTGTTTTATCCCTTATTAAATAAGAAGCATCATGTCCTCTTTCTATCCTATCATGACTAGTTTATATATTCACTAAGACTTTTGTCTCTTGATTATATTCTTTATTCTCACATCTAGTGTTGTTAATTTAATTACTTTATGTCCTCTACCTCAAGAAAAGTAACAATAACCATAATTATAAAAAAAACACATCAATAGATAACATTATAAAAAATATACATCATTAGAATATCCATCATCATGTCAAAGTCAAACATCCATGAACAATAAAGCAATCAACCATTTATACCACCTAACTAAATCTAAATAAGCAAGCATACACTTATTAAAATTTAGAATAAACATCATCATCATAACCATAAATAACATAAGCATCATTACCAACATAAAAAAAATGCATCTCATCACATGCGTAGCTATGTGAGTTCACATCATCAAATATCATCATAAGAATAATCAATATAACATTCATCAATAATCCACATTAACATCAAAACCATGACCAATGAGCAATAAACATAGATCATCTATAGATACATACATACATACATACATATATATATATATATATATATATATATATATATATATATATTGTGAGTCTAACATCATAATGTATACACCAATATACATGTCTCTCTCTCTCTCTCAAAATGTACATCTTACCACATTGAATTATAGGCTGAATCAAAATGATATATAGTATACCTATAAAATACCATGGCTATGTCCCTGGGGCACCACTATCTTCTGGAGTACTGCTAGATCCTAGTGCTTATACCCCTACAATACCTTCCAGTCCACCTATGAAAATATCCCACTGACCTAGTGTCACCACATTACAACTACCTACTAAACTAGCTCTCTACTTACCCCATCAAGGCTCATCAAGACATCACCTCAAGATTATGGCCTCATAATAACATAACTCCTCCACTATGGCTAGGTATCATGTCATTGGGATGGTTCATAGTGGTTTTTTAGATGTTGTGGTTCCTCCTCCATCCTATCTTAAGGAGTCTCTCTCCTGGGTGACCAAGGGTATTACATATCTATCTTGGTCCTTATCACCTATAAGTGTCACCACCTAACCCTATCAAGCTACCACCTAACCCTATAATGTTGTAACCTATGCCTATGTAGTGGCTAATACTATTCCTACCTATGTATTTGGGGTACCTCCCTGAACCTGTGCCCATTGACCTTTACTATCTAGGTCCACATCCATATACAACCTACCACCATCATCTCCATGTAAATATATTTTTGCATATAGATATTGGTACCATGCAAGGTAACCATATAAAAAACCTACATCATCAATCATTGGCCTCACTAGTAATGCATCATGATCAAGTAAAATATGTACTAGATGTGGCTCAGGTAATAGGACCTCTATGTCCTCCTACCTATATTTGGGGAATAGGCCTAAGATACCCTAAACAAGGTCAAACTATCTCTAAACCCTATTGACTGGGATGAGATCTACCTTCCCATCCCACCTACCGAAGATCCACATTTAACTGTACAATGATAGAGTCTACCTCCTGTAGCTAGCCCATACTAGAAACTAAATATAAGGCCTCCAAATAATATCACCAACAACTAAAACAACCAGTATGTGTCTAAACCAATCTACATCATGAGCTCCTCCACCTATACCTAAAGTGGTAAAGTCATCTCTCCACCACATAAAACCAACTAGGAAGTGTATCTAATCAAACCCAACCCAAAGTAGCCCCATCAACCTTAGCACTTAGATGTGATCATAGGCCTAGTAATGTAGGACAACCCTGATGTTAATTCCATACCTCTTGTGAGCTCTAAATCCCCATATCTCCCTATATATCTAAACCAAAAACAAAGGTACCAATCTAAACATTATGTTGCAGGAGCATCTTAACCAATACCCCCAATAACAAGTACAAAAACCTCCTACTACTTGAGTCTATAATGGAAAAGCATGACATAACCATCATCATCATACTCACTAGTCACCTCTCACCCCTCACACTCTGATAGAGTGTAGAGTAGCTAAAACCCCTAGAATTCCACTTGACATGATCCTGATCATCTCTATATATCAGCTCCAACAACCCATCTCAATATTCTTACTCAATGTGGTAAATTGGATCACGTTATAGGGGTCACTGAGTGATTTTATGGACATCCTCTCATAGGATCATAAGCTCACCCATCAGTAGAAGTAAGGTGTTTGTGTTTGGATCCCATCTCTCGATGAGAGCCATGGTCATTACCATATCACATGGTGCATATTGGTAGTGTCACATTGGTTTTAGGCCGACCTCCTCCATATGTGCCCAATTTAATATGATTATACCCTAGTGAATCTTGGTAAAGATGTAGGGCACCTGATCTTGCATCTGTATCTACTCTTATGCATATAATGTTAAATGGAAAAACAAAACTTTATTACCTATATTATGATTACCTATGAAGTTCACTCCTTTAACCTACTTGACTTTACCCATTTGACTATTTCTTCAACTCCTACCTACTGAACCTAACATTTAAACCCATCAAACTTGAAACCATCAATATTTCCCATCAAACCCCTTACAACACTAGTTGTAACTAAATCCAACCTATCAAAACTACCAAATGATTTTCACTTAACCTTAAGATTAAAATTTTAAACATTATATATACCCCTTTATAAACCTAAACTTTTTTCAATTGGATTGACTACTAGTGATCATGGTGATTATTGATGGTCAGATGTCTGTCTCCTTATAGATGTTAATCATCAATGGTTAGTCCTAACCATCAATGGTCACTTTGAGTGTTTTGAGAGTGGACAAATTATAATTTAATATACCCAAAACCTCCATAACCAAAATATTCAACTCATAATTTTGTTAGTATCCCATCCAAACTTAAACTTACCCTTGTCTTATTCCTAAATTGATAACAACTTTAACTTAAATAAGTAAATCCCTACTTCTAGGGCACAACCTAGTTAAAGCTCTTTAAAACCAAACTACCCAACAAATTAAATGTAAATACACTTAAAATAACAAGCCACACTACCAATTCAAAGTTCCACCTACCTCATTCCTTGACCATCATTTAGGAATAATCTAACAAATTACTACCCATCCTCATCCACATCTACACACAACTTGAATCTTTATTGGTCCACTCAATAATCAATCACCTCCTCCACACTCACCATCAACAATTATAGCATAAAATGACAAAAAGGCCAGATTTCTAAGTTAACTAATTGTAATGACTAAAATGACTCACCTTTTACTTTTTGACCATCAAAATTTTAGGGTTTACCCCCTAACCATCAATGGTCAGGGTGATCATCGATGGTCACCTTTGGACCCCCTAATCATCGATGGTTAGATTATTTCACTTTTTCCTTTTGATCAACTAGCACTAAATCAATCACCCACCCATGGAGACTACCTTCTGTGCCCATCCCAACCATCTCTCCATTGGTCTATTTTAGGCCAGGTAGCATGCATTTTATGATGAATTTTGCCTATTACTTTGATTTTAATGACAAAATCTCCATGTTGACCACTTTTTTAACTTGCACCACCTCATGCATACTTAACCCACTTATGTCTTCTTGAGAGCACTTCCTACCTTGGATACCTATGAAAATATTAATATCACTTAGGAGACTTGAATTTATGGGTGTTCACAACCACCCCACCTAAATATGGTCATATTGTCCACTTGTCACTTGTCCTTCTAGCACTAACCTTTAATTTTACCAACTATGAGAACCTAGTTAATATGTGATCTTGGCTATCACACTTTTGTTTCACTTTATGTGCATGTTTGTGCTTCAGTGCCCAACCTCTAATGTCTACCTTCACCACTCATCAAACCCACATCTAATTCTATTTCACCTCATCAACTCTTAGTTTGAGGGGGAACACCTCCTCCCATACTTGGGGTGACCTGGCCATTGACCTGAAATCCATTTTTTTTGCAACTTGTTAATAAAAATTACATAACAAAAAGGGGGAAAATGTAGACACTAAAAATCAACACATGATAGTTTCAAATGTTTTAATTCTCTTAGACTACCTTAGGACCCCCTTAGACCCAACCATTAGCCTTTTTAATGTCAACTAGGCTTAACTTAAGTCAATTGACCTTCTAGCTAAACCCGCCTATTAAACAACCCTACCTTTAACCCATAATCATCAATGATCATGGTGATTATTAATGGTCACCGACGGTCAGGTTCCACCATCTAAGCCAACATAACTCACCCTTAACTACACATTGATTTTTTATAATTAACTCATCTAATCTATGTGTGAGCCATTATATGCATGATTTATAATTAGAAATCCTAGTTAACATCTAGTTGTACCTCTCTTTCTTTTACTATTATAAGAGAGGAGTAAGAGGTGAAAATCCATCCATAACTATCAATAGATTTTGAATTCAAAGATTATTTTATAGGTGTCCTTCTATTATTCATGAAATCCACCCATCACATCAGAGAGATGACTTGCCATCATCCCTTGTTCAATAGCCAAGTAATTTTACTCTACCAAAATCATGCCAGACTCTATCAATGAGCCAATCACCTCAACCATTCATTTGACCAACCTTCTATAAGCTAAGTATTTATTTTACATTATTTAATTACTTTTTCTATATTTTTAAATCATCTTAGTATAAATCCATCTCCTGGAGTTACCTTTTATTATCCAATCAATCTAAATTTTATCAACTCATACCCAACACATAGTAACCATCGACAATTATCTTCATCACTAATGGTCTATCTAACTACCAATGGTTGCCTTAACTACTAACAGTCACTTCAACTGCCAATGGTCATACCAACCACTAATGGTCACTATGATAAGAAATAATAGCAAGCCATTTTCACCCATTTACCCTTAGCCAAATCCCACTTTCTTTCTATCTACCTATTCACATACCTCTAACCTATTTTTTGAATCACACTTGACTTATTTAACATTAGTATTGACTTACTCAATGCTACATTTAGTCATTATAGTATATTTATTTATCAATAATTTATTGTGTTTAATTTCATTACCTTTTTATTATTGATGCAAACACTTTATCTTATGTTTTATAAATGTAGTTATTTAAAATGTGTAGATTGACAGCCCCTGAGGAATCTCTTACTTCTGGGATCTAGCTAGCACTATGCAATCTACCCAGCTATCTATCTAATCAATCATTTGCTTTAGTGATGTCTTATTTATACATCATCTTCCCAAGCCAAAGAGGATATTTTCAAAATAACCTCATTCAATGCATGCACAATCAAATAGGTTTTTCAACCATACCCATATTTAGTTTCTTCTTCCTCTTTTCTTGAAATATAAGCTAAAATTCATTGAAATAACTAGCTTGGATAAAAGCCTAAATTCTACCATCAAATTTATGGAATATTGTCCATCATTGCTTATTATTAAAAGATTGAATGGATAGGTAGGGAACGTTATGGTGGAGTAAAGTCATGTGAGAAACTATTGGTTTTAACTAGAGAAATGAGGGATGTGGGGAATAGAGAGTTGACACCTACATTTTGGTACTCCATAACTCACATAATTTTTGTGGGAAGTAGGAATGTTGAGAATATTTTGAAAAAATCATCTTGAAATAAGGGAGAGAATCTTATACTTATGTATGATATATTGTAATCCTCAACATAAGTAATTAATGTACTTGGTTTGATGTAGGTTTGAGTTAAAAAAAAAACTTAGTGTGAAATGTGGATTAGAATGATATCTTGTGATTTTCATTATTTTTTATTTTTTATCATTGTTTTGTTTGATCTATGTTTTACTCAATATTTTTAATGAGTCTTCTATTTTTATGGATTTTTGTGTTTTATATATACCTGTGATTGAAAAATTAAAAAAAATGTTCATGTATGGAATATGGTCATGATGATTATTTTAAAATAATTTTTGGCATTAATATTCATGGTTCTATCTCTATGGTATTGTTTGGTTATTGTGGAGTCATTTTATTGTATGTTAACCCATAATGGAATCCATGACCTTGTGACTAAAACTCCACCGTAAATACAATAGTTAAAAGTGGTTAGAGACACATATGGATGGATCATTGGACTCATTATTTTAGATATGTAACATTATGTGAGTTTAGGTGCTATTTTGAGTGCCCTTTAATGTATTTTACAATATTACATGATGAAAGAATGATCCTTTGGATTTGAGTTTTGATACCTATGTTCTAGATCTAATGGCTTCTTCTTAGTTTTTATGTTGTAAATGTTTTTTGAGATAGTTTGAGAGTGATTCTCAACTTTGTAAATTCATTGATGTATATTGGATACATGTTTATATACATACTCTATTTGTTTTTAATTATATTTGAATATAATATTCATATTCATATTATGAAGATCTAAGTTATGAATTTAAAATCTTGATCGAGTGCATTGTGGTAGCATAAACAATTCATTTTTATTTATAAATATAGTGGTTATGAAATTTTATTTCATTATACATGTTGCATATATTCAATGGTATAGGTATTATAAGATTTTTCATTTTGATTTGACAGTATGGGAAAGTCCTTCCATATTGTGAATATTTGAATGTTTTTATATGTTGTTAAGTTTAATGAAATTCAAGTAACCAAAGGATTATCCATTGACAAGAAATTCATGATTGAAGGATTGAATTAAGTTTTAAACTTCTTGGTGACTATATGTGGTAATTATGGAAGGAAAATACATGATATATATAAGGATGATTCTATAGAATTGATCTATAAGCTTGAATTGACTAACATTGTGTATTACTGATATGCATGTTTTTATTTCAATATCATTCATTCAGTGATTGAATGTATTTATTAATTACCTACCTTATTATTTTAAGACTTATATGAGTTTGGTTAGAGTATAAAATACTATTACCTTTCTTTTCTATTGATTATGTTGACTACTTGTTAATTTGATAAGCCAATTTTTCACACAATTTGTACTTTTGGATTATTACGTAAATAGGGTTATTTTGGATTGAATGTATCAATATATAAAAAAAGACATTATTCCTTGTACTTTTTTTATTAATATAATGTTTTATATTATATCTCTATTTTAATGGTTATTATATTCTTTCAAAGTGTAAATCCTTTTCCAAGTAATGAAATTATATGGGCATGATAATGACCCAAGTCTAATACATTTGCATTTAATTTCAATATTATTATCATTTTATTTTTTAATTATAATTCAAAAATAAAAATTATATGGAAGATATTTATTTTTTTGTTTTGGAGTGTAAAAGGAATGGTGAAAGAATAGTTTCTTTCCATGTTATGACAATATTTATATATTTGACTATAAGTGTCCAATGATAAACGTTATAAGTGGCTGAGTTATTTTATATCTTTATAATTGTAATTTGGAAGGTGATGGAAATAGTGTTATGATGGTCATTGTGGATTTTATGGATAAAATTAAGTGTAAGTCTTAGTTGGGAATTGGTTTTAATTTTTGGGTTTTGATCTTTGGAGATTAATTGATTATTTAGTTATTTAAGCATTTAAAGTGTAAATGGAATATTATCATTATACATTAGTAGATTAATCATTAAGTATGATAGGAATACCATAAGCTTAGTTCATGGAGAATAATTGTCCAATTTTTAAGGACTTTGGCTTCCATTCATATTTATTTAGTAATCATCTAAGTTGAATCATCTTGTTGATTTTTCAAATACATTGTAATGCTGATATAAAGGTGTTTTAGGGTTCATTTCTTCCTTTATTTGGGGGAAATGATGAATGTTTCAATTTAGGGGTAGTTGGAAAAATTATTATATTCTGAATTTTAAGTTTTTTCAAAGATAAATATTTTTTAAATATTAATGCACTTTTATGAAATATAATTATTAGTGTTTTTTGGATTAATAACAAATATCAAGGATAAATGGTTATTAGACTAGGGGTGTTAATTAAACATAACATCTCTTGTGTGAATATATCCATTACCTCATTTTCATTTTATTTAGGTTGGTTATTTTTTTAAAGGAATCCTAATTTATTCCTATAATGTCCACTCAACACTTGATAAAAGGATGATTTTTAGTGGAAAAACAAAGTTAAATCCCTAAGTGAAATTTATTTGATGAGTTGCAAGTTTAGAAGGAAGGAGTTAATGTATTAATTTTAAGATATTTTTACATATAAGGAAAATTAATGTGAAATTAGTGAATCAATGACCCTAAGTGAAATGATTAAATATATCATTATGGTATAATAATATAGAGTGGAAGTAATTGTTTAAACAACTATCAAGTTGTGAATTAGTATTTAATAATAGGTTTTGAGTATATTTTTATTCATACTTATTATAAGGAAGGTGTACCAAGTGTGCCAAACCATTTTATGAAGATGATGTGATTTATTTTGGGTTAATATTACTAACATATATTTGTAGTATAGCATTGAAAATCATTATAAAGTATTGATTTTGTTAGTTCAAAAATTTATGATTTCTTATTGATGTTACCTTTACAATGTGATGAGTAATGATGATATTTTTAGTTAATATTAAATGATTTGGTTAATATTGTGTTTATATATTGATAGAGTCAAGTAGATATTTGAATATTCCTTCAAGAATATGTAAGTTTTAAATTGTGGCCATTGAAGTAAGGACTCTTTAAGTTTGAGTTCCAATAAGTCAGTATTATGTGAAAGATAACTTGTGAAGATATGTTTAGGTATAATATATAAGAGTACACTAGTTCACTTTTATATCCTAAGATTAACATATAAAAAGGGGTAAAATAATTTATCATAAGGTCTATTTAAGAGGACCTAATCCTAAATAATTCCTATTTCATAATTTGATAATTGAATCTGATTATACTAAGGTTTGAATTGTTATAGAATTATGGTGTTTTCTAGTTGGTGTAATAGGAAATGTAGTTGAACTGTCATATTCAAATTTTTTTTAGGTTCATCTCAAATAAGAGATAATAAATAGGCAGAAGAGATAGCATATGTGAAACTTTTGGAAATGGGAAGGTATAGGAATTTAAGGGTACAACCATGAGAAGTACTTGAAAAGTATATATGACTAAGGTAATTTATAATTCAGATTTAATATCTACAAATAGAGAAATAGAAAATATAACCTAATATTACCATAAATAACATCAATGGAGTATATAACTAGAATTATAGTATACACTATGTGTATTTAATATGATCATATCCTATAAAATAAAACTCTATATACACAATCTAAGATAGATTTGTTATCAAGACATTTATAAAGACTATATATCTCAATTGTAAATGAGTTATATAAAGGAAATACCTATTGATAATGTAACATATGGTTAGTATGCCCCTATTTTAGCATGGCCAATGAGTAGAGGTAATTCCAACATCATAATCCTTATGAAAAGTTATGTCTTAAATAACACTTAAATAGTAGTGAAATGCACATGATAGAAAAATATTATGTTCTCTACAATCATGAGATAAATAAAATATCCCAGTGATGTAAGATAAATATATAATCATACTTAGGTACAAATTTTGGTTTTTATAATAGTTTTAATTTTTTTACATTTTTTATTCAAAAAAAATACTTTTAGCTAAATTTTTCAACTTAGAATAAATGATATTAAGTTACAATGAGTATAAAAGTATAAGAAATAGAAGAGATATAAATAATATGAAACATATGTCAATGTAAATTATGAACTGAATATGATGTCATGGTCATGCATGATCAATATTCCCCCATTTTATATGTCAATGCAAATAAAACCCATGTAAGAGATAGATATTTATGCAAAGGTATTATTATACATCTTTGTCTCATAAAATGTGCACTTGTCAAATTATGAAACACACATGTATGAGCAATAACATAAAAGAAATATTTTTCATGAGTAAATATTGTTGTATTATAAGCATGTGTAATATAAAAATGGGATGTGTCAATTTTTTTTTCATATTTTTATATGGATATGCAAAAATGCTACATGATATAATTGAGTGGCTGAGGAAAATATAGATAGTCAATCTTGACTATTATTATTCGATACTATGTATGATGGAAATATGTAGGCTGCTTTGTTTAAAATGTGAAAATAAAAAATTAAATGGAAAAAGGGGTAAGATAGGTCACTATGTTGGACTATTCATATATAAAAGTGAAAAATAATATCCAAGGGACATAATATTGATCAAATCAATTGCATGTTAAGAAGTAAAAGAATAAAAATATAACACAATCAAGAAGCTATGTACAATCATTTTATTATTTTTTTGATTAGTTAAATTGTTTATAATTTTGAAATTGTAAATTATTATCAAATGATTCCATCAAGATGAGATTCATAATAATAATTCGTAATAATATATGTAAGTACCACCTTTTGTGGAATAAAATTACTAGATGTGCATGACTCATAATCAGAAAGTACATCAAATGTTATATTTAAATTACCTAGATGAATGTGCATGTGATCCCATGTGGCAGATGTAACTCTAGGAGACACAAAATAATTTAAAATCTGATCAAGAGTAGTATAAGGTTGTTCCAAATGTTGTAATTTTTTAGAATATGTCTATTTATATGTATCAACAATTTCTATTATGTTACATATGATTATGATTTATGTGAACTAAACACCTTTTTATGATATGTCATTTGTTTTTGCATTGGTTTCCTTTGAGAATTTTACACATACTTATGAATTAGACACACAAAAATATTTTGTATAGGTGTAACAATTGTAAATTTACATTGTTATTGAGTATTATCAAAGAATTGTGGTGGTGGGTGGGGAGGAGGAAGTGACATAGATTATAGAGGATACTCATATATGATTCCTGAAACTATGACCACTTTATTTCAATGAATGTATTAAGAATCTATGTACTATATGATGTACAAAGTTAAGATTTTATAACCAAAGGCATCCTAATATCATGTAAAAGACCCCATTTTGTGGTATAAATGGAAAAAGAGTGAATAATATAGTATTAACCACCTAAAGAGGCAACACAATGTGTCCCAAAGTAGTTTGTTGTCTCCCATTGAATGTCTTGACACATTTTAGAAGTTGTTTGTATGTCATGGTGTGTGTAAGCCAATGAATGGGTTAATGTAATTATAAACTCATTATCACTTTATCCATTATCAACTAGTATACTATGAATGGGTTGTTGATAAATGTATTCTCATATACATAAATAATGAAAATCATAGTCATTATACACTATCTTTATATCATCAAAGGTGATCATAAGATGTGGTTGAGAATTTGGAATAACTTTACCAATCCAATGGATGATCAAATAACTCAATAGGTGGGTATAAATTATAGGTATGATGCACTACTTAATTATGATTTGGAAATGGTTTAGTGCAAATCTTCAACTTAGCATTTTAATTTTGTTGAGGCTTAATTTCCTCTATAGGAGTGCGTTAGTCAATGACATTATTATTGATAAGATCTTGAATATGTTATTTGAGATTGAAACATATATTATTAGAATGAACATTTCATTTATTTTAATCATAATATGCATTTGTATTGAATTAATTAATTTATGGTCTACTTATGTTAACCTCTAGTGTTGAAGATAGAGTAATCATATTGCATTCAACTAACATTTGTATAAATTTATGAGGTATTTGTGGTAATCTATAAAATTTACTTCTTGGTTGTTTTAATAAAAAGAATTGTTTGAAGGTTGATATATAACATTAAATATGATATTTACATTATATTTGGTATCCATTGGATTAATGTAGGATGGTTTTCTTTAAACCTCTATATAAATTAAATTATATTCAAGTGCATGTTTAAGCTTTTTCAAAGAAACAAGTTTGACTTATCTTTATATTATTTTATGAAAACATTATTCAAATTATTTGAATTTATTGAAAATTATTGATTCATTCAAAGGTGCAAGTTAATTTTGTTTGAGTATATATTTTAATTCATTATCTTCCAAGGTGTTAGTCACTTTCACTAATTGGCTCATTAGTTCCTTACTTAAGTTTAGAAATTTTAACATAAGAAAGATTTTCATAAATGATGATATAAAAATTCTTGAGAAATTAATATTTTAATGGATTTATTTTTTTGGATAATTAGATAGGTATATCATAAGACTATTACAAGGCATAATCTTATAGGATTCTTCAGAATAATTTAGTTACTAAAATTTCATTGAAATTATAATGCAAATATGTCACATGAAAATATTGAAGATGTTATTATGGTTCTTCCTTACCTTCATAAAATGGAAGTTTATAAGCTACAAATAATGTAGATAAAGTATATTATGCAATCTTAGGTCCTAATATATTATGAAAAAAGGATTTTGAATCCATTGATTAGATAGATGTTGGTATACCTTGATATACTGGTAACACCTTAACATTCAAATTTAAATAGTTTTCACAAGGGATTGTGTAGTAGGCAAGGTAGGTGATGGAGTATGTATAGCTATAAAAGGTCTCATATTAGTCAATTTGTTAGAAATGGGCATATATATATATATATATATATATATATATATATATATATATATATATATATATATATATATATATATATATATATATATATATAGGAAGTCTTGTGTCCCCCAAATCTAAATGTTTAGATACAATAATGATAAAAAATATAGGTAAAAACATGTCATAGGGTTTATAAGAGGTTGATAAATATTATAATTGAATCCTTTTGTTTTTTATATTTTATAGCATGAGCATGTTTATTTTGTTCTTTTATATTTAAAAATAACAAAGAGTCAATTTCATTTGGGTGGGAATTAAGATATTCACCAAACTCTTTTGCATCAATAGGACCAAATATATTACACTATTATCAAAGCCATATTCATAGGCTTTATTATTTTATATGGTCATAGCAATCCCATTAAAAGTGTGTATAATAAGTCTATATAATCCTGAATGAATAACTACTCTTATTCCCATGTCATACTTGACATTAAAAAATGTTTCATTAATGCATTTGTATCTTAGGATGTGATTTGATTTGTTTTATTGCATGAGTATTAATGACATTATTTATTATGGGAAAACAACATGTAATGTCAACCAATAAATATTGAAGAAAAAAATTATCATCCAGTATATCCATATATTCTTTATAGATTAAAAAGAAAATAACATATATTTAAAATTTAGATATTAGAAAAGAATTTTTTTGTGTATGGAGATTAGTAAATTCCCCTAAAATCCAAGATTAAAATAAAGTGATTTTAGTGTTAAATATTATATTTTAGGTTGAAGTAAACTGCTTTCAATGTCGAATATTAATTCCTAGGGGAAATAAAATATTTTAGTGTCAAATATTGTATCCAAAATCAAAATAAATATCTTTTAGTATCAGATGCTAAGGAATTTAATTAAACCATAGGATAAGTTTTTTGAATCAATTCTCAAATAAAATTTACATGTTCACCAAGATGTTTTATTTAAATTTTGAATTAACTAGTTGATTAACTATAATTAAGATTAAATGAATTTAATTTAACAAATGATGTAAAATAACTTGTAACTAGTAGAATGAAAGTAAGGTAGTGACATGGATGAAGAATGAACAAATGAAAGGAAGATAACTATGAAAAATATAATAGGACTTATTTTCTTTCATTTATGATAACTATGTATGAATTAATATGGCATGAGATGATAAAATTAAACTAATCCTACATCTATAATAGGAACTATGACTATAACTACTCAGGGTCTGAACTAACTAGAAGGGGACATGATCAACTTCCACTATTGTCCTCTATGGGTTGATCTTGTCATATATATGAAATTAGGAAAAGTAGGTTACTTTTTCATGCATCTTCTTTAAATATGTATTCATGTGGAAATTTGACCTTAAGATGCATGCATATGACCTGCAAATGAATTATTCGAATTTGAAATCCTAATATGGATTTCAATAGCTAAAAATTGTCAAAGATTGAGGGGTAATGTAATGGGTTTATCTAACCCAAATCACCCCCATTATTATTAATTTTTTCCTATGTATATAATAATCCAAATATGGAAATCAATCCCAAGTAATTCTCCTTATTTTGTATGATTATGTTCCTTTTGATAGATGTATGCATCTAGAAATATATTGACTAATTGATTATGCTTTGATTTGACCTAGATAAAATAGGATTTTGAATTTTATAAAATATACTTTAAATGAATATAATTATATTTTGAAAGACTAAGGAAGCTTTGCTCAATGTGCAATAGTGCAAGTATGCCTTATTATTTAAATTACTAAGTGATAAAATAGGTGACTTAAATATGCATTTATATCAATGAAAAAGGGGAAAATATCACATTACCTATCCTAAAAAATATGAACCCTAATTTAATTTATGGTAAAAATATCTGTTTATGGGAAAAAATATAGGATTGACCCATTGGGAATTATCAAGTAGTTGGGCCTGTCCCATTCTGTCAAATTTGTCTTCGAAGGGTAATATTTAAATTGAAGGATATGTGATGTCTTTAAAAATTCTTAGAGAGGCTTTTAAAAATTATATTTTTTATATAGGTCAATTTACTTAGGATAGAGTGAGATGGTGAAATAGGTCTAGATTAAGTTCTTAATTCAACTAAAGTAAAAGTAGACCAAAACTAAATTATAAAATATTCGTGACCAAATTTGAGTGACTAAAATGGATTGAACATGTTTATATAACACTTTTTATGGTTTTTATATCATTTTATTATGTATTGATGTCATGAATAATTCATTATTTTCTAAAAAAAGTGAGCATATGCATTGTAAAAAAGAATAAAAACTAAGTATAAAAAATCACATCTTGAGTGAGTAGATATAAAAATCAATAAACAAAAAATGTGTAATAAATTGTTGTATAACATATTTTAGACACTTAATTTTAACCATTTAGTGTCTAAACTATATTCAGAACAACTTTCTAAAACTACATTCATGTTTAACTAGAAATCTCCAACTTGACCTACTTTATCTATATAGCTGCTAATTTAAACCAAAATCACAATAATACATCCCCGATTGGAGCAATGGATTGTATTGCATCACTCATATTATCTATTTCATATTGAATAAAATATCCCTTTTCACAAGTGTTTTCTCCAAGAAATTAAGTGAATACTTAATTAATAAATAGAAACATTATAAAGCCACCTTTCTTGTAAATATTGATTAATCTCACTTAATCAAGCCTAATTATTTATCTAATAGGAAAATCCATGGATTTGAATTATTATATTTTCCTATATTCAAAATTGTAATATTTCCTCACCCAAGATGACATCATAAGGTAAAGTGTGTAGGAAACCAAAGGTTATGACATGTCTTACATTTCACTTACACACTCAAGACAAGTTATTACACCTCTCTTACACACTCCTTTTACACCCCTATTACACACTCAAAAGAAAGGATGACTACACTTTCATTCTAATGTTCCTTTCATACTCTAAAAAAGACCTAAAATGGCCTCTCTTATAGACTCCATGTGTGTAATCACATATTTGAGGATTGATCCTCAACTCTCCATCTTGAGATGAGATGAACAATCCACAATAATTTAGAAAATATATAAATAAAACCCTCACATCTCTCATTTAATCAAGCTTCCTAATATAAATTTAATATTATAGATTATTCCAAGAAGCTTCATCAACTCTATCATGCCAATCCAAATCCAAATCATGGGTAGACAAGGAGAGATGATACTCACATGAGGATTCAAACATTAACAAAGAATTTTACATCTACAATCTGAATTCAACCTATTTATATCTATATTAAAATGAATCTTCAAGGGAGGTAAAAATCATGGTCATTTATCTTACAATTTTCATTTATTGTTTGTATTACATAGCTCAACCTATGGATTAGTCTTGAGAAGTTATGTCCATAAGTTGTTTTGGATTGTTTCACTAACAATTTAGTAATCTACATTGGATTATTGATCTAATAATGGATTCACATTCATATACCATTGATTATTTTATTAAAAATTAATGTTTACCTTAGCATAAGCAAAATAAGTCAGCCCAAACCAATTAACAAGTGATTTTACAAGGGAATTTGCATACTTAATCAAACATAGTTTTATGAATTTAAGACCATCGTAAGATTAAGATTATAAACTTATATAGTAATAGGTACACATGTATTGGGGCCATTTAAAACCCATAATTTGATAATGAGGTAGTTTACAATATGGGTATGATAAATATGTAGAAGATGAAGAAAATTAACAATAACTTGTTCTTGCACCATCTAATGTTGAGATTGAGTAACATCACCCATAGCTTCTAATTGTTTCAATGAATGTTCAATAAGGATAATAACAACCATACCTTTTAGATGTGAATATTGATACTAATCATAGACCTAATCCAATTTACTATGTCAATCCACCTCCTAGTGATGAGTATCGATGAGATCAATTTAATTTACAACTATTTGAGAATAAATATGAACATATTGGTAGATTGTTGAAGATGGGTGACAAATTTCCACCTAGTTCTCCTATAGAGGATTTGTGATGTTTGGTTAGAAAACCTAAACAAACATCTCTTAAATTAATAGAAAAACAAGTTTCCTCTATCTAAGATCAAACTTTCAATCAATCCTTAGTTGTGTTAGACAAAGGAAAGGGCCTTTTAGTTGATCCTCCCATATATAGCTAATTTGTTGCTTCACAAATAGAAAAAGCTAATCTTGTTATAGATAATTTATTTTATTGTTTATCTACATTTAAATTTTAAAATCCCACATTATTGGAGTGTAATCCTCTAATAGAATAACCATGGATCTATCTACCTATCTCATTTATAATATGAATCCATTTACCATTAAAACATTAGTTGCAGATATGTTTAGCACACCCATAATTGAAACCAATTTAGTGACTATTAAAGATTTGAATATTATTGCATATTCTACCCAACATGTGATGGATATATATTAAGTATAATATTTTAACCCACATTAATTACCATACAACATTTAACAAAACATTATTTCATCTTCTCCACAACCTTCTTCCAACATTTTGAATACCTTACAACAAAAGTTAAAAACCCATCTCATCCATAATAACACGTTGAAAATATCCTAGTTCAACAAGGTTAAACCATTACTTCACTTAAAAAAATTTAAATTAATCCCCCACTATAATATGTGAGAACAATGTTCTATTAGAAAAATTTCTAATTAATCCTCAACCAACATTGTCAAAGCTACAATGTGTTTATTTAAGTCAACCAATTTATTCTCATATTCAATAAGAAGCCTCTTTAATCCAAGAACATGTGTTATCTAACCAACAACAAGACCCTCCTACATTCACAATTTATAGGAATAAATATCAGGTTACCCTAAAATCCCAACAAGTTTTGTTGAATGCCCAATAGAATTTTCCTTCATCTAGGCCTCAGTTCTCTCTAGATCAATGCCACATTCAATAACAAGTTGCTTACCAACAACAAGTCCCTTATCAACAATACAAATCTAATTAGATAGATAATATTCATGGTAGTGTTGGAGAGCTATCAATGATGTCATGGTGCTGTCCTAGTGAGTGGATGAAGTTCCTTAATATCCTAAGTGATAATGACAAAGTGTGTAATGTGCTTGTCTTAGTTACTTGAAGTTGGCTTGGTTGATCTTCATTTTAAACATGATTAGAGATGTTTAGGGATAATTATGGTGATTTTATCATGTGAAAGGGTTCCTATTAATGGTCAAGTATGATTGGAGAGATTGTGTTTATAAGTATAATTCATTTGGTAGTCCATAGTTTTCATCTAGATAGTTTGGGTCTAGTGGTAGAAAATTTGAGTAGGCAGTTTGCTAACATCACCATTGCCACATGTAGATGATTCAAGGGGAGTTGGTAATATGGTTATGATAAAATTTATGACTAGATATTATGTTATAAATTTCATATCATGTAATAAAGTGCATCAAAAGATATTCAAGTAAAAATTTGGGCTCCCAAGCAATTTGACAGTGTTTTCCCATACTTAGCCAAATTTGCATGAAGCAAGAAAGAGTCGAGTAAGCATTTTAATGGTGACATATCTCACACATGTGGAAATTTAAAGAAAAGGTGATCATATGGGTTTGTTCATATTTGTTCCTAGTTGATTTATGCTAACTTTTATGTTAAGCATTGAAGTGCGATAAAAGTTATACATGTGCAAAGTTGGTCTTTCCAAATAGTTCTTGACATAGTTGGCTCTGTAAATAGATAAATATAAGGAAGAAAATTAATGGAGTTATATATATATATATATATATATATATATATAATATAATGTTTTAGGAGTATTTTGTCACATGGTTGGATAATCCCATGTGAGGACATCATATGATCGAAATTTTAGATCATGCATCTAAGTGTAGTAAAAGATATGAAGGTGTAAAGTTGACCTTATAGACAGATTGCAAAGGCTACCATACTTAGTAAAATTTACACAAGGTAAAGTTCAAGAAACATAGATAAATTGAATTTAATAAAATATTTCAAGATTTTATATAATGGTGCCAAGTGTTGGATGCTTAACATTGAGCAGAGATAAAGATCAAGATTCTTCCAAGGATCAATGGTTTGTGAGAGTTCATACATATAGATATATGGTGAGCAGTAAGTCAAAAGGGTCAAAATGTTGTACACTTAAACTAAGTAAAGATCAAGTTCCTTAAAAAAGGATAAATTTATCATTTTCATTCCAAGATGTATATAAGTAGTGAGAAGAGGACAAGTGTTCAATGTTTAAAATCAAGCAGAGATAAAGACCAAGCTATGTATATGAGATCGATGGAGAACATTAAGTCAAATAGTCAAGATGATGATCCAATGATGAGTGTTAAAAGTTAAAGGTCAATTTCATTATTATTATATTGATGAAATGAGATTTGAGAAAAATAATCGAGGTTTAACTATGACTGTTTCCATTTGAATATTTGAATTTAACAAAGGAAAAACCATTGCTCTGTATTTTGGCCATATTTTTCGATCTATGAAGAATTTACTCATAATGTAAAAAGAGAATTTGTAGAGGAAAAAATGGCACATATATAAATATTAATTTTAATTCCTAATTTAATTTAATTCAAATATATTGATCTCAAATTTTGACTGTGTGTTCATGCATGTTCTATAAGTAACCCAAGAAAGGTATTTGAGCTCATTCTAATGTTATTTCAATATCTCATGATGAATTAGATATTTGGGAGAATTTTTGGCTCCATGAGGATAATATTTGTGCATTATTAAGGTTTTATCAATCATATACATTATGAACAAAGGTTTATAAGTTGACTGTGTGTTCGTTCATGTTGATGGTGTGCATAGAATGTTATTTGAGTAAATTATGCTTAAGTAGAAGGGTATTGTGATGGTTGTTGGAACCTAAAAAGGAAATATAGATAATTTGGAATGGTTCCATGAATTTTTAAAGTTTTTTTGTGTTTATTATTTTGATTAGAGAATTGTCAAAGAGTTGGATGGGTCTCCATAGGACCTAAAAGTGACATAGGCCTTTTGAAAGTGGATTGTGCTTAAGTGTGACCCATGTAAGATTCCTTAAGGGTGAATGAATTTATTTTGGACAACAATAAATATTATTATGTTGCTAATTTATGACTTATCTATAAATTATGAAACCAAATGTGTTGGTTTATAGACTTTTGAGAAGGCTTGTATAAGGTATGCATGTGAGAGTTATGGAGCGAAGGAGAGATAGAGTGCCTAGTTGATGAATTGATGAGTACATTAGATTGATGAATATGTTTATGATGTTTAGGTTATATTTATGATGTCAAAAAATTTATCTTATAGTTTGAGTACATGTAAAGAGGTTTGAGTGTGCATATGAGGATAGTTTGAGTGAATAAGGAGAGAGATTATGACATGCTTATGTGAGAGGCATGTATGAGATAGAGAGAGTGTTTGTGCAGATATTAGAAAAAATAGATCCATTATCAAGTGTTAAATACATTATTTCTAAGGTGTATGTGTTCAAAGGTGGGTCTAAAGGACTTGATCTTCCTTAGGGGTAGTTGATCCATATGAAATAGGCATTTCACTAAAGGCCTTTAGTTTAAAGGAGTTGACCAATATATTATTTTTAATTTATTATAGGGAAATTAGTCCATGTGTTTTAGGCTTGTGATTGGGTTTTATTCCCCATGAGGGTTTCCCATAGAAACTATGTGTTATATGTTTGATCTTGTGTATGCATTAAATGAATGAGCTCTCTTGTTAATATTGATTGATTAAGTTGATATATGTTGTTTGTATAATAGTTTGAAAGGATTGGAATTGAAAGTCAAATATCTAGGCTCACTGATTCACCCCCCTCAGTGATTGTACATCTAATAGGTAGAACCAATCACATTAACATTACTCAATATTCTATACTACCTCTTTATTCAAGTCAAGGTATTATACCTTCAAACACCCAACAAACTTTGACCACTTTCTCTCATTTAAACCATAATTTTTAGGAGTTTAAAGAGGTTAAATATGTATTTTGAACCATTTAGATGTGAAATAAAAGTAATAAGTTTAAATTGGATGATATATGCTCATATCATTTTCACATGAGTTATCTTTAGATACCTTTTTTACATCACTTTGAGATGCCCAAATATGAAAAATACAAAGGAAATGATGATCCTAAGGAGAATATAAAATAGTACTTTATTTCATGTCAATAAATTTCCTATATAGCTATATACGTACTCCATTCCTACCTTTACCCCTCATAGTTTGATATGACACACTTTTGAATGGGTTATTTGTCTACCCAAGAATTCTCTTGATAACTTTGAGGACTTGTATGATAGATTCATGTATAAATTATATTTAAATGTAGAACATGATTTGGAAATTGTGGAATTATGGCAAACTATAGTCATATAAAATGGAAAAATTGGTAACTTGAGTGTGGCATGTGACACCCAACCCAAAGGTCCCTCTTTCTTCTTTCATGACCCTCATAGGCATCTTTTCACTGATTCTCAGTCATTTGTAGCCTTATAGACTTAATCCTATCTCATCTAGACTAATATTTCCATTAATAATCCACCCCCTAAGCTCCTTCAACTTAGGACAATAGTGCCACACTTGGACTATAGCACCAGTGTCACTCTTATCCACTTTTGCTGCTCTTGTCCAAATGCATTTTTGGCTCCAACAGTCAGTTTCTTTTGATTCCTAATAATTTTCCTTATTGGCCTAATGTGAATACATTTAACCCATAACCAATATATCCATATAAAATCACATTCAAAGATCATATGGAAAGGATTGGCAATTATCACTAAACAATCAAGAATACAAGCAATACTACTTAGGCAATCTTCCCTATTCTCTGCATATAGCTAACCAATACACTTAAAAGATTTTCCAAATCCTTACACCAATCCCTAACCACCTCAAACACATTTAGTTTATCATTTTTCATCTTCATACACACTACTATATAAATTTCATCGAGTGGGAGAAATACATATGGCTTGATCCCTCTTTGAAGTATTGGTATGTAGGCAACATGCCTACACAAAGGGTGTGGATACATGTTCAATGAATATTAAACACACTAACACCCCTCCCCCCCTCCCCCCCCATATTTATTGAAATTATTCAAAACATAATTGAGTATAGGTTTTTAAGAGAAAAACTTCTCTATAAGGAGCTCTATAGACTTGCAACTACGACATAAATAGGGTCACACGGGCATAATGAACAAAACCCAAAAAACTTAGATCTCTCAGATAATAGTAGTAGAGGTGGAATAAAATTTTGATGCCACTCCTATCCACTTTTTACACTCTTTTCCAATCATAAAATTAAGGTTAGATCCTAGTTTCTGACAATGTCCTAGTTTTGCACAGTGAATCTCAGACCCTGTCTTAGTTGTATTAGTAAGTTTATGATAAGTCTTATTTTCTCCCTCTTATTACTATTTTTATAAAGGTAAAAATTAAAATATAATTTACAAAAATAAATAGCATAATTCTTTCATATTTATTTACTAATTTTACTACTCAGACCCTTTAACTAAATTAGGAATAATATACCATATTCCCAAAAAGGTTAAATCATTTGGTGAACCCAACTTACATTGTTTGTACATAAAAACCCTAGATACCATAGGGTAAATTTCCTACTAATTTTTTCTATAATTTGTTTTACTTGTATAATAAAATAAAAAATTAGCATTAAATTTTAAAATTTTGTGGTAATTTTAAAATAATTTTCTTTCAAAACCTAGTTGCCCATACTAGGTCCTGATATTTTCCCAATAATTTTCTGATTTTTAATATCTTATTTAAATCATAAATACACTTAAAATTTTAAAATTCAATATTAATTTTCAATAAAAAATATTTTTCAAGACCCTAGTTGTATATACTAAAAGTCTTTTTAAATCCCAAATTTTCTAATAAATTTTAGATTTTTTTTACTTGCATATCTAACTCAAAAATTCACTTTAAAGTTCAGAATTCAATAATAATTATTTTTCAAAACCATAAGTTGAACATACTAGGTCCCATTACTTACTTAGTTATCACCTTATATATTTGTGAGCTTCGTATCCTTATTATGCATATTCCAGTTCCTTGTTTAGATTATATCTGTTTAATCTTTTCTACTATTATCCAAGTTGTTTTACTTGTGCCACCTAAGTTCCTTGCATCTCTTCCTTCAAGATGAAGTGAAATATTTAGTGAAAATCCCCTAGATTTCACCTAGATTCCTAAAACTTAACCATATACCATAGATAAACAACCAACTCAAGTTCTTGTTATAAATTCTACACATCTAGATTACACCAATTTCAATGAAGATAATTTTGACAAAGAACAATATAAGAATACCAATGATGATACAAACACCAATGTTCATGATCCACCACATCATACTCTTAATCAACTTCCACCAATTTCTAATGAATTTGTCCTCAATAAATATTTGATCCTAAAAATTTTTTGAGAAAGATTCTGAGACCAACTTTGAGATATTACTCAAATTTTAAAATTTATCATGGAAATCAAAAAAGATAAACAAGTTGATTATTCCATTCCTTTAGAAAAACTAGTTAAAAATGACACTACAAGGGAAAGTATGTCTCAACAACCCCCTATAATATCCCAACCTACCTCTATGCCACCAGTTATAACTAGTACATCTTTGTCTTCTGATGTGATAGCCCTTGTGCAAGAGATACAATCTCTTCAATCCAAAGTACTACATATTGAACAAGTTGCCTCTATACCTATGCAAACTTTGGATTCTTTTGATATATTTTATACACCATTGGCATGTCACATTACTTATACACCATTTCCATAAGGTTTTTTTCAACCCAAGCTTACTCTATATAATGGCAAGGGTGATCCAGAGACACGTTTGAGAAATTTTCACACAACATGCTTAGACTATATACCAAATGACTAGCTACTTACCAAGCTATTTCCCTAGAGACTAAAGGATTATGATTTAAAATGGTTCTATAGTCTACCAAATAAATTATTTAATACATTAATTCATTTAGTCAACATGTTTCTAGCTGATTTTAGTATTAACATTGGTGATAAGGCTTCATATGCCCAAGTTGCTCAATAGAAATAAAGGTCAAATGAGCATCTCATAGATTATGTTATTCAATATAAGACTATTTTGGCTAAGATTACTAGCCCCATGATTGATCAAGAGTTACAAGATATCTTTAAATAAAGTCTTCTACTAGCTTTACATGAATCAATTATGTTCAAAAGATTATCTTCCTTCACTGAATTATGTCACACACTAAAGGAAAGAGAAGTCAAACTAATTTCAATGGGAAAACTCAAGTACACAATCATCTTAGAAACAACACACAAGAGTAACAATAAAGTCCCATACAAAGTCAAGGTTAATGATAGCAAGATTCAGAATCAATAAAAATTTAATGTGGCTTATGAACCCCCTCAGTGAGTTGTTTTATCAGTACCTCTTCAATGAACCTTTACCAATCCACCAATTTCTCCAACCAGAGTTTTACAACAACTATTAGAGTGTAACATCATATCTCTCTATCCTATTTGGGAAGTTAACCCAATAAATCCTCTTCCATGGGGATATGATTATCATGCATTTTTTGAGTTTTATAGGGCACCAAGCCATATAATAAATAGATGCATCAGTTTGAGACAAAAGATACAAGATTTGATAGATGGCAAACATATTGATCTTGGCACTTTAGTTGAGCCTCCTTAGGCAAAGTAAACATAGGATAAATATTTTAAAATCTTCTTATATCCCTTTCTATAACATTTTAAATAAGAGGCAAGGGACACATCAGGGGTTCACCATGCATTTCATACAAATCCACCGCTAAATACATAAAAGGCACCTTTAGTTGAGACACATCCTTTGAGTAACATGATTTGTGTATATAATTCCTGAGTTCCATCTAGACCTTTCATTTCCTTCTTAGAGAAGAAGATATTCAAGGATGATTCAAATTATCATGCACTCTTTATCAAAGATTACATTCATAATCATCTTATTCATAGTGTTCTCATAGATAATGGATCTAATGTGAAAATGTGTACTATGACATTATTATAGAATTTGGGATATTTAAAGTAGGATATTACCCTGATAGACATAATTATTAGTGAATTCAGTGGGCACATAAAAATTATATTAGGTGAGATCACACTCCCTCTACAAGTTGGTCTTGCACACATGGCTACACCATTTACTATAGTTCCCAATGTAAGAGTTTTTGATATGATACTTGGTTGACCATAAATTTAGAAACTTTGATTAGTAACTTCTATAATTCATAGATCTATGAATTAATTCATGCTAATTGGGCTGTTATAGTTGGTGGAGTTCCATATGAGTTACCACTCCACACTTTAGATCCATCTTCTACTTTTCAGTATCCAATTTTAGTTCAATTTCTAGTTCCAATTTCTCCACCAATTATATTTCCTCCTCCAATTTTGATTTAGACATAGTTGAGGCATCCATCACCATTGAAAATATTTCATACACCTCCATAACTTTAGGATTCTATATAGCTTATAACTATAGTGTTCACACCTAGGGATATATCCTTGAGATCTCATGCATCTACTCACATAACACATATTCAGAGAGCTTATTCTACTACTAGATGGGTCTTTAAGATCCATATAGTTGCACCTACTTCCAAAATATATAGGGGGACCTCAAACATAGCTTTTAATTCAAATATTATAGTGTATTTACAACATATAAAACTTTTAGAGCCACAGTCTCATCATTTCCATTATGTTTCACAATCATGCATGATTCCTCTCTTTGATATAGGACATCATGATAGAGAGTCTCCCATGAGACTCATTACTTTATATCATCCCTTCTCAACCTTAATTTTATATATATTATTTTAAAATTGTTGTACATAGTCTTCATGTGATTGATTGGACATAGCTCATAACATTTTAAATTACAAAAACAATACAACATATCAAAAACACAAAAACATTCAAATCTATCAAAATTCCAAAAAACATTTAAATATGTCAAAACACCAAAAACATTTTGATTGTATGAATTATCCATGATTTACATTTCTAATACTATTTTAGACTTACATTTGCTTTTCTATGCTATTGTTTGTCGATGTATCTACATTATCATGATTCACTAGATCTCCTTTGAGTATGCATAGTTACATCCATCTCTTTGATTACTTCACTCTACCCATTGAGTGGGTATCCTACTTATACATTCAAGACACACATCAATATACATACCCACTGGGGGCATATTCTACATGACTACACCATCCAAGTTATGTCATTCCTACACCATACACTCTAGTTATCATGTTAATATACATTATTTACTAGTTTATATAGATTACTATATCAACATATTACTAGTATTTAACACTTGTGTATTTTTTATCATATATCTAATCTTGTATTAACATGTCATGCATACTTTCACTTCATGCTTTTATTAGTTAGATTTGATTGTATTTCTATTTTTTACATGTTTTATTTTCTTGATTTGTGTATCTAAATTAATTACATTCCTTAGTTCATGTTATGTCTCCTATTTGTGCCTTAGGACATTTTTCAATGTCCTTTGCTTGTATTCATGTGTGTTCCTTAAGACATTTGTCAATGTCCTTTTCCTATAATCTTCTATGTGATTGTGGCTTTAATGTTAACCTTGCTTATTTCAATTATATATGTATGTGGCGTTTGAACATGCCTTATATGCTTGCCTTCTAGTTTGAATGACATGTGCCCATATCCCTTGTTTTCTTGGTCCCTTGGCCACTCTTTTACACTTCTTGCTTATTTACTTGTGTGCTTGTTGCTTGTTTGGTTCTCATTGTTTGTAATGTCATGATCCACATCATGCATTATCTCACTTTCTTAGATGTTATGATAGACATCATGTTTCATCCCTCCATGACAACTAAAAACTAGCACTTCCAATTAAAATTTATTACATTTCACATGATATTACATTATTTTATCTATTTAGGCATACCCCTCTTGATCTAATAATCTCTCAATAGAAACAATGTTATATCATGAGATATCTTATCGATTATCATTGCTATATCATGTATATTTGTAGAATAAAACACTTATAAGGCTCTTTATTTTGAGGGTAGTAATTTTAGGGTATTTATTACTACCCTCAAAATATGGGGAAACAAATAAGGGGTTTGTCACAGAGATCATATCTCCTAACAGTAAAAAATCTAGCATTTAGCACACCCAAAACAGCAACCAGACATCAAACCAGTCAAAACAGACCAGGCAAATAGTGAAAATGTTAGAACAATTACTAAATTTAGCCCAAGATAATAGCACCAAGATTAGACTACAATTTTTATACCACTACTATCCATTTTTGGTTGTCATAGCCAAATAGTAGAAAAACTAGACTTTCTAAAAGTAGGTAGAAAAGTAGGTTCAACTATAGTTTTACATAATTAGATTAGTTTAGAATCAATAGTTTTTAGTACACTTTTGCTTAGAGAATATAGATATAAGGGAAATTATGTGTGACATGATAGATCTCACTTCTAGTTTCAGATACAGTAGTTGGTATAACTTATAGATCATAATCCATGTTCTAGACACCAATGATTGTGGGTAATGTGCATGGCACATTTATTTTATTTTATTTTTGAATTCAACAATACCCAAGTATTCTCAATATTTGTGTGATTTATTCCATCTGTAGGTGGTTGGCATCATTTTGGAGTGGCTTTCATACAAGCCTAATCTCCATCTTTTAGAATGGCCAAGAGTGGTCTAGTTTCCAACATCTATTTGGCTATCCACACCAACATTATTAGATTATAGAGCATCATGGGCTTTCAGATCCATCTCATTTAACCCATATTTCATACCAATATTAGTTTATAGTTTCACTTCATGAGTAAGTGATGGAGTCAAAGGAATAGCTAGCCTTTATATTCTTGAGCCACTTATTTAGAGGGATTAGACACATAGTCCAAACATCGATCAACATAGGTATGACCACCTAGCTTCACTTAGTGGGTGATGATGGAGCCAAAGTGTTAGAATTTTCATTCTTGAGCCACTCTTTGGGAATTGAACACTTAACTCGATTCATGATATCACTCTTGGTATATCATACCTAGCCTATCCAACATCACTCAACATCACAATAGGTTTTATATTGGTTCATGTACCTAGTGAGGTGTATTCATTCCTTTCTCTCCCCCTCTCTCTCTCTTACCTATCTTTGTACATTCTTATTTTCGATATAGCATATCTAGTAATAACTAATCTAATCTTTATTTTTCTTGTAGATTCATACTTCACAGTGTGTTCCCTCTATGCACACCCAACATCTCATAGTTTTATGAGCTTCACCCTTGTAGATAAGTGTAGGTACACTTTTTATTTTTCCTTTGTCCTAGTATTTTGCTTTTCTATATCAATAAAATAAGGGGGGGAGTAAATTTATTCATATAAAATGAAAAAATTGGTAACTTGAGTGTGGCTTGTGACACCCAACCCATAGGTCCCTCTTGCTTGCTCTCATAACCCTCATAGTTATCTTTTCACTAATTTACAATCATATATAGCCTTCTATACTTAATATTAGCTCAACCAAACTATTATTTCCATGACTTATCCATCCCCCCAAGCCCCATTAGCTTAGGACAATAGTGCCACACTTGGACTATAGTGCTAGTGCCACTCTTGTTTGCTTTTGATGCTCTTGTCCAAATGCATTTTTAGCCTCAACATTTAGTTTATTATAGTTCCCCATCCTTCTCCTTGTCATCCTAATGTAAGTACATTCAACCCATGACCAATAAATCCCTATAAAATCCCATTCAAAGATCATTTGGAAAGGGTTGGAAATTATCAATAAACAAACAAGAATACAAGAAAGACTACTAAGGAAATCATCCCTATTTTTGGTATACATCATGCCATTACACTAACAAGCTTATCCAAATTATTACACCAATCCCTAGCCACCTCAATCACATATAGCTTATTATTTTACATATTCATACACATTATTACATAAAGCACATTGAGTAGGATAACTAGATATGGCATAATCCCTCTTCAGAGTATTGGTATGTAGGCATCATGCCCACAAAAGGGGTGTGGATACACATTCTATTATTTTTTTAACATACTAACCCCCTCCCATATTTCTTCAAATTGGTCAAAACATAATGGAGTATAGGGTTTGAAGAGAAAATCTGATCTATAGGGAACTCTATAGACTTCCAACTACTGAAGCTTAATAGATAAGGTCACACAGGCATAGCAAACAAAACCAAAAAATCTTAGATCTTCAAGAAAATAATGAAAAAAGTGGACTACAACACCAGTGCCACTCTTGTCCACTTTTGGTGTTCTTATCTAATCATAAAATGAAGGTTAGATCCTAGTTTATGATAGTGTCCTAGTCCTACACAATTAATCTTAGGTACTATCTTAGTTGTATTAGTTAGTTTTAAATTAATTATTATTTTCTCCATCTTATTACTATTTTTAGAAAGGTCAAAATTTTAATCTAATTTACACAAATCAGTAGCATAATTATTACATATTAATTTACTGATTATACTACTTAGACCCTTTAACTAAATTAGGAATAATACACCAATGTTCCCAAAAATGTTAAATCATAAACTAAATAAACATGAGGATAAACCCTTGATAATTATTTAAAATGGTGCTAATCCTTAGCTATCTAAATATCAAACAATCTCCCTACCTAACAATTGGTTACAATGTTCACTATAAATCTTTAGTTTGATTTTGTTTATAACCTCAAGCTTGGGTGTGACAATTAATTTTAATAATTTATTTCTAATGGGATACTTATTTATAAATACCTCATCAGAAAATGGATAATAAATATTTATTCTCAAAACCAAACCCCAAAAAAGGATCAAGCACAACATTTTTCACAAGTGCAAGTAAGCACATTAGAAAAACCTAAACAATTAAATAATAATAGAAATGTTGTAAGATATGGGTTGACTAAATAACATCATGTGAAAATGGTGAAAAAATTACCTATTAAATAAAAACCACCTACTCAACCCCTTGATTTGAAAAGGCTACCTCTAAGAAGAGGTCATTATCACTACACATTTATCAGTAATATTGGTGAGCCCATTAAGATGGTTTTTAAAAAGTTAGTTACCACCAATATGATCATTTACCCAATACCAAAGCCATTTATATAAAACTATCCTAAGACTAATTGGTATAATGATAATGATTTTTATTATTATCATTTCACTAATGGCCATTACAATAATAAATGTGTGCAACTTCACCATCTTATTCAAGATTTTCCTTAAAGTGGAGAGATAAAATTATATAATGTGGCTACAACATCTAAACAAGATTTGGGTATATATTAGAACCCTTTTCCAAAAAATGATGCAAATAATTAGAATCACAATATACCACCACATGAAATACAACAACAATGGTAAAACTAGAATCAAGGTCAAGATACCCATTCTAATCAAGTTAAATTTAAAAGTGTCCCTTACAAATATAACATTGTAGGTCACATTACTATTAAACAAATTGATACCATTATGATCAATCATAATCTAATGACTAACATTACATGAATACCTTCATCATATAATTTTAGAATTCCATCTCCTTTTACCAATAATCCTACTTTTTCTTGTAATGGCCCAAACATCACTCAATATCAAAGAGTTACCATTTTAGGCCTTCATACCCCTTATTATAATTATAAAAATCCTTTGTTGATTCAAGGTTGTGAAATCACAACTTTACATTCGAAGGTTACCATTCAAGGTCCTACACCTGCTTCCACTAAAAATCCCATTCAAGTTATTCTACCTCAGAATACTAAGCCAATTAGTCCTATTAAGGACAAGCCTTATAATATTGTGGAATAATTATAAAATACACTATCTTAAATTTATATTTTATATCTATTGCATACATCAAATGTCCATAAACATATTAAATGAACTTTTAATTTAGTACAAGGTCTTAGGTGACATTGCACATGATAAATTCCAAATGCTTATGAGTTATCTAGATCCATGCCAACATCACACTTTTGATCAAATGGATATGTCATCCCTCACACCTTTGCATAATAACCCACTTTTCATAGAAGTAATCATTTCCTAGTATAAGGTCAAAAGAGTCCTCATAGATATAGTTTTGGTACTAAATATTGTAACTTTGAAAATATTCAAACACGTGGGCTACAAATTATTATATATTTATATAGATATCATCACTATCAAAGCCTATGATAATGAGGATCAAAAATATCAAGGTATCATTTATTTCATTTTTATTATTGTGCCTCTAACCCAAGATACTCTATGCCATGTTCTTTCTTTAGAACTATCATATAACTTGACCCTTTTGTGACCATGGATTCATGAATTGTGTTATGTATAATATACCCTTCATCAGTGTATCATGTTTCCCCATTCTAGTTTAGAAGTTACTATTACCAGTGACATATAGTCATATCAATTATATAAACATTTGGAAATGAAATATGAAGGATACAACTATTGCTTTAGCACATATCTTGTTTCCAAAAAAGGCAAGGCAATAGTCGATAAACTATTTGAATCTAATTATGTGGATCCAAGTACAGTTTCCTCCACTTCATCTAACCCACCTAATACAATAGCCAATCATTTCACTATTCAAGATAATAGCTTTGTGGAATACAAAACTGGTAATACATTTCATATAACTAAATTACTTAAAAATCCTAAAGCATATGGCAAGCCTAAAATATAAAATATTAAAATGGAATGGTGCATGAAACATAATTACCTTTATAAAGGGCCTATGGTTTTCATCAAAACCACTTCCCAATATCAATACAAATTTAAGGATAGTGATAATTGATGGTTATACAATGATGATTTTTACACCTACTATCAGAATATAAAGTATCATATTACAAACATTATAATGGATAATCATGCCTATAAGGGTAAAATAAAAAGGAATTATTGAGCTAGTATCAATTATTAAACATAAAGGAACTTGAGGTATTGGATACAAACTACTTGGGGGTGATCCCATAGATCTTGAAGTGATTCTAATTTATCATCTAACATGGATAATGTTGATAATGATGTAGAGTCCTATTATAACATCTATAATGAGTTAGAAAATAGTAATTTATTTGACCCTAATAACATTTTTACTATTATTTTTGTGTCATATAAACCCCTTCTTTTCCTCCATCATCCTCAATTAATCAACTAGGACCAACAAGACTCTTACATACCATTAAATAATTTTTAGAACAATGAGGCAATCTATGAATTTTATGGGCCTCAGATACTTTTCCACTTGGTGATTACAAACAAGGATTTTATATCACATTAAACATTGCTTCCTATTTTGGGGAGCTAGTTAACTTCCTTGGTCACAAACAAAGAGAGAAATAAAATCAAACATTGAAGTCCTAAGCTAAAAACCTCTTTGAGATACTTTTGTACTAGGGTAAAAGTAAAGAGAAAATAAGACCCATGGTGAAAACCTATTTCAAGCACCATTGGATGGGGAATTTCACCATCTCTAAAATGAAGTCTAGGTCTCTTCTAGTTATAGAACTTCATGATAATAAATACTCAATTAAGAGGAACAATAAATATTTGATCAATTAGTTAAATATTATCCACATGCCTTTGCCAAATTATCCTTGATAGAATTTGGTGATTTAGATTCTTCCTGATTAGGAAAAATTGATGATCCAATAAACCCACTAGAAGAATAATACCAATGTACCACTTTCTTGACTATTTTATAAGATGTTTCTACAATACTTGGGGAGGATCCATTAAAGTTAACATTAAAGCACCTACTATTCCCAAATGGATCAAACTTTTAACATCGCTTATTAAATATAAACATGAGATTATTAGTACCCTCCTATAATAGTTTGTTGATATTTTTGCATGGTATTATCTATATATGCCAAGCTTGGAGCCTAATTTATTTTTGTTAGTAAAATTATTATTCACATAGTTATTTGGGTGATTATTGTAATGTGGAAACTATTGAGCTTCAAATTTTCATCGACTAAATAAGTAATGACATGAAGGAAGTCAAAGGAAATAGAAGGAGGAATTTTATATACCTATCATTGATCATTAATGATGGGGCCACAATTATTTTATGATGACCTATTTTTTATTTGTGTGGTGTGATGCATTTTTTTTCAAGTGGTTTGAAAAATAAGAACATATGTGGTATGTTCATGTTCACTTGTATATGTGACTATTCATAATGTAGTCCCCTAATGTAAACATATAGTAGAAAAATGAAAGCATAAAAGACAAGAATATCATGGTACTTATATAGGTTTAATAGTAAGATGTGTTCCTATTCATACCTAGGTTTATGGTAAACTATTTTAAAATTATTTATATAATATTAATGGTGAACCTACAAAACCATTTATATAAGGTTATTCATGAACCTAAAAAACCATTTGTGAATGGTTATTGGTGGTCCTAAAAATCCATTTCTAAGGTTGTTGGTTTAATCCTTGAAAATCATCAGTAAACAGGTGTGGAGGTTGAATAGAATCATCGATGCCTATTCATACCTATATGGTCATTATATCCATCCATGAAAGCCATATGTGAAGATACAACTTGTTTAGTGTTTTATGTAAGCCCAATGCTACAAAATTTTATGTGAAACCTTGATGCATCACATGTGTGTGATAAGATCATGAGAGAATAGAGGTGAACAAGCTATAGAAGTGTGAAACTTTGTTTACTATCATGTAAACACTAAGGAAGGAAAGTTAGGAGAATTAGTATTTGGATAGTTATTTGGGTGATTATTATAGCATGAATAACTACGTGATTAATAATTCACTAGTGCTAATTTACGTTAGTTTATAGAATATATTATATATGCTTAATATTGTTGTGAATAAAAAAAATAGTTTATTTTTAGAAAGTATTATTAGGGAGTCTGGGAAGCTATTATACGTAGAATAATATCTTAGATTAGAGGAAATAAATTTCATATATAATTATGTAATGGTACAAATTAATGAAATATAGCATAATATTCATAGTGTGAAAATATAATAATATTTTATGTAATAAAATATATCTCTCTATGTTTGGTTTAAATAATCTTTTCATGAGTTAATATCTGGTATAAGCACATCCAATACTTAACAATTTTTACATCACCTTGTTGATCACCCTTATGCCAAGTTGATTAAATATAAGTTGAGAAAAATGCACCCTTGCATAGACATTATTATAAAAAAATTATTGTAAAAAATTATTGGAAATAAGGTGTATTCATTCTGTTGATTATTCAGAGTGGAAATCTAACATAGTCCTAGCCAATAAAAATCCATAAATAATAAGACTATTTATCGACTTTAGAGATAATAATAAAATATGCCCAAAAGATGAATTTACTTTGCATAACATTTATATGCTTATGATTCCATGATAGGGTATGAGACTTTATCTCTTATGGTTGGCTTCTCAGGATATACTCAGATTAAAATTGCACCTAAAAATCAAAATAGGATAAATTTCACCACTCAATGGGGAATGTTTGTTTATTAAGTGATTCCATCTAGCTTCAAGAATGTTTATTACACATACCAACATTCCATTACTATCATTTTCCATTACATGATACATAATTTTGTTGAAGACTATGTGGATGATATATTGGAAGAATCTAGGACTAGAGCAGAACATCTAGATGTACTACAAAGAATATTTGAATTACTTTATGAATAAAAAGTTATCCTTAACCATAAAAAGTGCATCTTTGGCATTAATACTTTAGGTAAATTTAAAAGTTTCATTATATCTCTCCGAGGCATAGAATTTTATCCAACCAAGGTTAAGTCCATTACAAAAATGCATCCAACTTCTAATGTCAAGCATCTCTATAGCCTATAGTTAAATATCCAATCTAGCCAATCCACCTTTTATAACTCCACCCAAACCTATAAATCAATTTATTTTATATATATTCGTAACTATATGTACCTTGGGGGTACGCTTGGTAAAGCATAATGATTAATGGAAAAGACAAACAGTATACTATTTAATCCGCACATTGGTTGCCTATGAACATCTCAGTTGAAAAATACTACTTAGGCATTGTATTTGAAGCATAAACATTATGAAATTATATGCTCAACAACAAGATAATTATCATAGCCAAAGTGGACCCACTCAAATATATAAGGTATTCTTGACTGGTTATATGTCTGATTGGATCATGCTATTGAACAAATTTGAGATTGAATATGTTCATAAAAAGGCTATTAAGGGGTAGGCAATTACATAATAGATTACTGAAGCACCCTTTTCATAAACCAAGCTACTTATTTTTAATCTTATTTATGAGTCAATCATGACTCCATATGACACTTATTATGTGCCTCAACACTAGACCCTTTATTTTTTATGGTTCCTACACTTCTCTTGGATTAGGAACCGATATTTTATTCATAATGCCACAAGAGAATCCCATTTATAATGCATTTCAAATTAGTTTTTATTGTACCAATAGTATAACAAAGTATGAATCACTCATCAAAGGAATTAATTTATCAGTATAATGGAATATCAAGAAACTATAGGTTCATGGAGATTCTTAACTAATTATCAACTAGGTAATAGAGTAATACCATAACAAAGATGACAAACATATTCCTTACAAGAATATGATGGATCATCTTAAGTAAAGATTTTTAACAAATTAATTTGAATATATTCCAAGAGATAGCTATATAAATGTTGATTTAATGGTAAAAAATAATTCGTTAATAACAATTACATATCACGCTATAGATTACTAGTTTTTTATGGAACAGCTCTTAAGGCTAGCTTATGAACGTTATGAATCTAAAATGCTATGTGATATTATTAGTCCCAACTCACCTTGGTAGTCTGATATATATGCCTAAATCCATTAAAATATTCTTCCATCCAAAAAATTTCATAGGAAATAAAAATCCTTCATTCATACCACTTCTCATTATACCATTCTAGCTATCACACTCTATCGTAGAGGATATGATGGAACTCTACTTCACTATTTAGCTTCAATAAAATCTATATTAATACTTACTTTACATGATATGATTTATGGGGCCTAAATCCATGGCATGGTCCTTTTAAAGAAACTTCTACACATAGGGTATTATTGGCTTATTATGGAGGATAATGCATGTGAATATGTAAAAATGTGTGTGGCTTGTCAAAATCATGATAAACTCATTTATTCACCAGTTCTTCTACTTTAACTAATCACTATTCCATGGACATTTTACACATGTAGATTTGATATTGTATGAAAAATCAATCTAACTTCATCAAGAAACCATAAACATATCCTCATCACAACTAAATATTTTTAAAAATCGGTTGATTCCATTCCACTCACCTATGTAAGTAAGAAGTAGATTTAAATATTCATCCTCAACCATCTCATTTTCCACTTTGGTATTTCCTCTATCTCATTTTTTATAATGGTGTCTCCATTATGAATAAATACATCAAATACATTTATGCCAAATACTAGATCAAAAAACACTTTTCCTCTACCTATTTTCCTCAAAGTTGAAGCATTAAATAAAACTATGATCCAAATCCTAGAAAATACTGTTAATGATTTTCTCCATGATCGACATTTGTAATTACTTTTCATCCTCTAGGTATAGCATACCAATACCCACACCCCAAAAAGAACGACACCATACTCCCATTATTTATGGCATAAAATTTATTCTCCCTATCAAGATTGAGTTACCTTATTTGTGCATTTCATTTTAGAATATCATTGATGTGGAAGAGTACATAGTCTCATAGCTCCAAGAGTTATAACTACTTGATGAAAAATGGGTAGCTAGTTTTAACAATATTCATGCCTATTATAATAGGTTGTGATATAACTACAACAAGCATATCAAAAATAAAGACTTTGAACTTAGTGACCTATACCTAAATGAAAATAAAACTAATACTAATGTCATTCATGAAAATAAGGGTAAATTTGAGCCTAATTGGCTATGGTCATTCATCATCACAATATGTTATGGCTATGGAACATACAGATATGGCCACACTAGATGGAGAATAGCTATATGAGGCCATGAATATTATTCATCTCAAGTGTTTATTCACTTGATTCTCTATAAAATTATCTATGAGGACCCTCACTTTAGGGTATGACCTAAAACCACCTTCCCTTTGCCCCATTTATAATTAAGTTAGTCCATATTGATATTATTCCTTCATATTATTAGCATTCTTAATCTTGATTCTATTTTATCAATACAATAGATGATTCTAAACCTAATTTTAGAGAAAGTTAAAAAAAACACTATATTTGGTCACTATCAGCACATCTAGGACAAGCCACATATCAAGGTATCTTAGACATTATTTTCCTATATGATGGTTTATGAAATAATATTTTAGATCTTATACCATTTGATTTATTCCTATGCCATTAATTTTTTCAACCCTATTGTTGATTTATAATAATTTCTACTGGGATTGAACTACATTAACCTAAGGTTCAATTAGAATATGTAGGCAAAGCTCATTTTCTATGGATAACTCAATCATCCCTATGCTAAACTCTCATCATTTTTTTAGTATCCTAAGCCTCACCATTTTTTGAGAAACTTGATCCCACATTATCATCATTTTTTGAGTAATTTAAGCCACAATCTCATTCTTTTAAGAGTTAAATGATTACTTATATCGTTGATATTAAAATAAAAAACATTCAAAATAATCTAGAAAAACTTAATTTTTTCAAAATCCCCAAAATAACCTAAAAAATAAAAAAGTTAAAAAAAAGGCTTAAAAAATCTATGGGAGATATTAAACCATAAAAATTTTGCTTGATTTATCATCCTATTCACCATTGGACTTTATCTCTATTTTGGATAAATGCAATTTATTGCATTTTTTGGGTGGGAACCCCTAATATAATCACCATTATGTCCATTTACCATTTCCTTTCCTGATTGTATTGTCTAATTTCTAGGATAACTACATCAACCTAAGGTCCACATGGACTATGTAGGTAATGTTTAGATGCATGGGTCATCTCAAGTTAGCTTGACCAATCTCATTTCCATTTATCTCAAAAATATCTCACCATTTTTAAAATGTACCCATTCATATTCATTCTATAAACACATCTCTTACTTATCATCATTTTTAATCTCTACCATATCCCTCAAAGAACTAGCCTAACTTACATTAGACTATGTAGGTAGTGTCTACTTTCATTGGGTATTTAGAGTCATATCAGCAACCCATTACTTTTTATTATATTCCACACTTATGTCCAAGCTACCATCTTATCCCATCAATTATCCTCTAGATCTTAGGGGAAAAATTCCCAAGAGTAATGCCTTACAATCACACATGCATAAATAATTCACTAATTTAATATTTTATGATGTGTTTGTGTGTTTTTAATCATGATTATGTTTGATTATTCTTGGTGCATTTCTTTGATAAACCAGATGTTTTTTGTTACTTTTCTTTCAGTTTGTGTTTTCTTATTTTTTTGCATGTTTTTTTTCCCTTTTTACATTATTTCCTTGGCTCAATACACTATGTTAGTGGGGTCTTCATCATGGTGCTTCCTATCATACAATTTTTCTTGATCCCATCTATTAGCATATGCAATTATTATCATCATAGTTTCTATCATTGGTACACTATTCTTTATTATCTATTAGATTGAGGTTTAGTCCTTATAGACATTTTAGCTTGGTCATCATGGGTTTTTATAAAATTGTGAATATTTTTTGCTTCTATATCAAAAATTAAGATGTTAAAAATCTAATGGGTAATGATGTATCATGATCTCTCCTTGTATATTAACACCCAACCACTTCATCCAATGCCCAATCCTAATTTATCAGATTAAAATTATGCCCTATTGGGATAAACCATTAGAACTGATCCATGATCATATTTTACCAATAGGGGTAGCTCCTTAAATCAATGATCAAATCTATCCTATTGGGACACATTATTGTGATCAACCACAACCTCCCTTTTTGGAGCCAAATTCATCATCTAGTTAATCAACCTAACCAATCCTATTTCTTCCTCTAGTTTTTGAGGTCCCATCTATTTCAACTTCTTCCCCAACCATCCCCTCAAGGGGGTATCTAATTATAACATGTCACCCTTTGGGGCATCAATATGAGTTTACTAACTCATAAAAATTAAAAAAAAAGAGTGAAGACATCATTATTCAAGTAATATCAAATATCTTCTTGATATATTTTTATTTATTTGAAAATACATTATTATGTCTAGTGTCTTGTAACACCTTTTCAAATAGGGTAAAAATGTAGATACTAAAATTTAACCACTTTCAGGTCTAAAATGCATTCTAAATAACTTTAAGTAATTGCATCCAAGTTTAACCAAAAATCTTGAACTAGACCTAATTTATCCACACAATTACCAATTTAAACCAAAATCAAAATTATACATCCTTGATAGGGGTAGTGGATCATATTTCATTATTCATATTATATAGTGCATATTGAATTACATATCCCCTTTTGTAATGTTTTCATAAGGTAATTAATTGAATACTTGATTGATAAATAAAAACATTGTAAAAGCCAACTTTCTTCTAATTGTTGATTAATCCCACTTAATCAAGCCTAATTATTCATTTAATAGGAAAATTCATGGATTTAAATTATCCTATTTTCCTAAATTTGAAATTATAATATTTTCTTACCCAAGATGAAATCATAATTCAAAGTGTGCAAAAAAACAAATATTATGACATGTCTTACATTTCACTTACACACTCAAGACAAGTTATTAGACCTTTATTACACTCTCCTCCTCTTACACCCCTCTTACACACTCACGAAGACCAATGACTACAGTTTCCTTCCAATATGACTCCCATAATCTAAAAAGGCCTTAAATGGCCTTTATTACACACTCCATGTGTTAAATTATGGAGTTTTATATTTATCCTTAACCCTCCATCTTGAGATGAGATGAACAATCCACAAAATTTTAAGAAATCTTTAAATAGAAACCTCACACCTCTCATTTCATCAATATTTCTAATGGAAACTAGATCTATTAGATTATTATAATAAGCTTCATCAACTATATCATGCCAAAAAAATATAAATCATGTGTAGATAAAGAG